>JAQIXA010001407.1:0-25108 GCA_034699045.1 Nanhermannia cf. coronata Gr-Ori-00579 | reverse complement strand
TGATTCTTTTGTTGGTTTTGAATGACGTCATACTTGAACTCGAGAATTTTGTACTTTTTTGAGAGAGATTAATTGATATTTGAGATACGAAATGTGATGAGATGAGAAAAAAAAGGGTCCATATGATATGTCTAAAAATTTCAGACTAACTTTGTTCATTAAATTCTCGAGATTTTGACAAAATTCCAGGTCAAAATAGCTCAAGACATCTCAAATAACCTTATTTCGAAGACATTTTTACCAAAAATATGATCAGAAAATATACTAATTTTGCCAAATACGGTATTTAATTAGGAAATTTTGCAAAAAACTTCATAAAAGATACCAACTAAATATATATCTAGCCCAAAATAAACATAAGCCCTCAGATAAAACAAAAGTAACCTCATTTTAAAGACATTTTTACCAAAAAATTTGCTTAGAAAATATGCTTATTTTGCCAAATGCCAAAAATTAAGAAATTTTGCAAATATTTTCAAAAAAGATACCATCGGATTCTTTATCCCACAATAGACCTTAGGTAAAACTAAAAGTAACCTAATGGTATTTTTATCAAAAAATTTGCTCAGAAACGATACTAATTTTGCCAAATGAGTATTTAATTTAGGAAATTTTACAAAAATTTTCAAAAAAGATACCAAATCCGATAGGATTGTTTTTAGCTCATAATAGACCTCAGGTAAAACTAAAAGTAACCTCATTTGAAAGGCATTTTTATCAAAAAATTTGCTCAGAAAATATGCTTATTTTGTCAAATGCCAAATTTAATTGGAAATTTTTGCAAAAATTTTCAAAATAGGTTTGTATCGTATCTTAATAAGCAATTTAAAAAATTGATATTTGGTATAAAAATTGTATTTTCTTGTAATAAATATAGTTCTGGTTCTGGTATAGGCTAGGTAGATACATGTAAGGATCAAAAGAATTAAAATTAGCAAATAAAATAAATCCAGTCTGTCTGGAGAGCTCATTTGAACTTTTCAAAAGTCAAATTTATTAAAAGGTTTCTAAAATTTTATGAAAAGATCAAAGAATCAAAAATTTCCATACATGTTCATTTCATAATAATAATTACATACCCTACTTCAAATTTCAGCAGTTCTACTACTAACTAGTATACTTATACTGTATTGAGTCTTTGAATTTTAAAATCAAAATTTGTGTAAATATGCTTTAATAATCTGTATTTAAGCCATAATAATTATTCTGTTTTTGGAGTAAGTAAAGTAATAATATGTGTATGTGTGTCAAAATGTCAAAATTCTCTTAATTATTGGCTTTAGAATATGATTTTGAACAGAAAGGCTCATGTATTTATTTGTAGCAAGTCCCAATGTCTGCATTTTCGTCACTAACTTTAAGAACGTAGTAGTATTTTTTGGTCTGGTTCAGATTTGAAATGTAACAAACAATGTATGGATCATTTAGGGAAATAAAGGTGACATTTTAGAATAGGAACTTTTACTAAGAAGATTTTAGATTTTATGTGACATTTTGGACATATCTGAGTTGATTATTTTTGGGCAAATTTTTGGTAGCTTATCTTATAATTGACATAGAGGTCTAAATATGCAATTTATTAGCTAAATAAGAAACATTTTTTCTGAAATATGCTAGGTAGAACTTGATTAAAAACCTTTAAAATTGAATCGAAATTTAAGAATTATTTAGAGTTAGAGTCGAGACCTAGAGGTCTGAAATTTTGAATATAGTTGACTATATTAAGTAGCATTGGGCAGTATTTAGTAGATGAAACAATCACTATTAATCACTATTAATCTTTATGGTCCTGAATACAAAAATCTAGTCTAAAGTCTGAATCCTTAGATAGAAAAAAGTTCAAAATTGAGAGGTTTTCCTCATAAGTATAAGTAGACAATGAGATTTGTAGATAAGGTCATTTAAAAGATAATTTTGTCACTAGGTTTTGCACATGCAATTGTTCAATAATATATTTAATATATACAAAATATGCTTCATTATAGGATAATACAAGTATGTATCAATAGATAATACATCTCTTTTGTGTAGGTAAGAGTAGGTACAAATTGTCAAGTAAAAAAAATACTTTTGGTTTTCTATTAGGAAAACTAATAAGAATAAGTAGGCTTAAAATCAGCTATAAATAGCAAAGGACAATGCAAAAAAATTTATTTAAATGAGCTTTGGATTTTGGATTAAGGGGATATACATAACTTGAGCTCGCTTACCAACCCACCTAGTGGGAAAATCTCAAATTTTTGCAAATTTTTCAAAGATTTTTTGCAAAATTATTACAAAAATTTTGTCATTTTGCTCATTTCTAATGCTCTAAAATCTTCAAAATTTCAAAATTTTAGAAAATTTTGACTACCTACCGCCTACCATATACTGTATACTCCAAATTATGAATAAAAACATCTTTTTTAAGAAAAGATACCTTTAAAAAACGCTTGTTTTTGAAATTTTTGAAAAATTTTGGAATAGCGAGCTATACAGATGGTCCAAAGCTCAACAATATGATCGACCAAAAATCTCCATTTGAATTATCCAAAGGCTTTTATCAATCATTTCTCAAATGTCAAGTATTTTTTTCCTACAAATTTTTTCCTAAAGGTACTTACTTACTATTCTAGAAACAATCGAATTGGCAATTTACATATGTATGTAAGTATGTATTTACCTATCACTACGAGTATCGTGGGTGTATTAATTTTGTATAAATAAATAAATACTTATAAGTAGGTACTACAGAGTAAGGTAATTAATGATCTTTAGATTTTGATAGGCAGTAATTCAATTTATTAAAATTAATTGTTAATAAAAATTCAATTTTTAATGAGGATACTATATTGATGTATAGGTATAGGTATTAAGATTTGACATTTTTATTATGAAAATTTAATTTGGCCACGTGTCCCCGTGGGTTTTTTCCTGTTTTGACTAAAATTTCAATTATTATTATTATTATTTATTATACGAGATTTTAAGGGGGAAATGTAATATCCTTTTGAAACGAAAATTTTGAGTTTTTCTACTCGTAGAATTACTATATGTAGGACTGAAAGATTTTTAAGGCTTCTTCTTTTTGTTACACAATATTTTCAAAGTTAAATATCTCTAGTAGTATCTCTAGTAGGAAGTTACCATCTACTGATATAATGTTTATGTGTAGGTGTATTTACTCAAGAATTGAGACTTTGTTTTGTTCATTTATCCGAAATCAAAAGGATACAATAATGGCTCAAAAATTGCGAAATGAAATAAAATTGCGAGTAATTTTTAGTAATTTTTAAAGATATTTTGCAACTTTTTGGGCAGGAAGTTCAATAAATTTGATTAAATTGTAAGATTTTAAGAATTTATCAACTTTTTGCAGGCTTTAAAAAGGCCTAAATTGACTCAAATCTAATTTTTTTTGTTAAATTTTGAAATTTTGATGTCTAAACTACGAGTATAATGTCATATCTTAGACCTTAATATCTCGAAATATGGAGCTTTAAAACAATATGAAATACCAACCTACATCATTTTAAGCTCAAAAAAAGTAAATAAAAAAGTTAATTTTTTGACATTTTCTCAACTTTTTGTATCGATTTTGAGCAAAAAATGTCCTTAAAATGTGCAAAATTCTGTCAAAAAAATTGATTTTTTGCATGTTGGCATTGCTGGTTTTAGTTCAACTTTTCAAGTTGAAGTTCAACTGAAATCGAAAATTTTGTTTACGGATGTTCATACAGACTGATTGCATTTCTGGTAAATTAGTTAATGTAATTATGACATTTACTTACAAGGATACATAGACTTGATTCACTTGGATAAGTACAGATACTTAATACTTGACAGTATCAGTATATTGATATTACATGGACAGATTGAAAGAAATTTTTTTTCCAAGAATCAACCTACTAGAGCAGAAATTTGATCTGAAAAAAAAATTAATTTATATACAACTTTCTTTTAATCAACTTTAGTACCTACTACGTACTATACGACTCAAAGATAAATCTTGAGACTTTTGAGACATTAAAGTTTATGTAATTTGTCTCAATTTTTGAATCAAAAGCAAAAATTTCATCATTCAAATACGCACAATTTTAAGTACTTTGTACATACTTTATTTACTCATTTTTTTACGATTTTTAATCAGAATTCTGTGCATTTTTGTGTAAAAAGTTTGAAGGTTAGAGAACTTTTGATAACTAGATTGAAACCAGATTTCAAGTCAGAAATGTAGGTAAATATTTTTAAAGGTTATCGGATAAAGTTTCAAATTGTAAATTTTTTTAGTAAAAATTGGGATATGCAAAAAGGTCTTCAAACCGAATTTTTTGTCGAGAATAGACATTTTTGGCGACTTTAAAGTCAAAAATCTCAAAATTTCGAAGCAATTTTTAAGAGATTTTTGAAATTTCTCTCTTGAAACACTAATTTAAAAAGTCTGCGATATTTTGGTTGAATTTGTCCCTAAATTTTTAGTCTAACTGTATGAAATAAGCCCAAATTAAAAAAAAATCCTAATCTAATCTAACCTAACTTGAATTAAACTAAACTAATTTGGGTTAATTTCATACAGGGGTAAAATTAGATCAGAAATTTAGGGGTAAATTCACCAAAAATAGGGATAAAATTAAACCAGTCTTATAAAAAACACCCTGTATAATACCCTATTTAAGGAAAAAAATGTAAAAAATAAAGTATAAAACGCATTTTATAATTCTTTCAAAAGTTTTTTTTTATTTCTTTATGATTTGAAACCTATGACCAAGCTTTTTTATAATCATAAAACTCTCACGGATGTTTTTGCAAAAACTTTCAGCATCTTCTAGTGTATTATGTCTATGTCTATACCAATTTCATACCGAAAAAATTATTTATTTTTTTTGCTCTTAAAGTAAACCCCTAGTTCTTTTTGTCATTTAATAGAATAAATAGTCTACAAGTTCAATAGGAACTATCGATCAGTCTGGAGCCCTTAAAAGATGTGAAAAAAACCTCATTTTTTAACATATTATACCTTATATCGTTCCATTTAGTTGACATAATAGTAGAATGAAACGACATTTCCACAATGAATGCATTTCTTATGCAAATTTATCAATTTCTTTATATTTTTTTTTAGAAAAATGCAGATTGATTTTCCATGCAGGAAATTCCATTTCAATAGCGTGGAAAAAAGCTTTTAAATATTCAAAAAATGGCTTTTTTTACGAGTTTTTGTTCGAATTTTCAAAAATTTTGCAATTTTTGCCCAGAATAGATTGCCAAAAATTACTTTAAAAATCTTTTCAAATTTTGAAATTTTGGTAAAAAAGCAGATCATTTTATAAATTTATGCTTTTTTTGCAAGAATTTGTTGAAACTTGATACTTTATATATAGGCTAATATGTAAAAGTATCATTTGATCTTACAAACGTAACATTTGGTTTTTCTGTATTTTTTTCTACGATTCTTATAGGCAAATCGTATGGTGTTTTGGTTTTATTTTTGGATAAAATTTATCGATTTGGGTATTCAGTAGGTACTATGTAGTTATTCAAGGCCCTGACCTCCTATTCTCCTCCACCTTCTCAATATTGATTATTTTTAAGGCAAAAAAAGCCCGGGTAAAAGGACCGAAATATGGTCAAAATTATGCCCGAATTATTACCCATATACACCCGCTACTTCTACTACTTACTAGTACACCAACGAGTTCTTTACCCCAAAAATTGCAAAAAAATTAAATACAAATGCTTGAATACCTTTTGAATTTTTTAAAAATCTTAAACCTAAGAGGATATATTTGGATTTCAGGCCTTTCCATGTTAAACCTCATTTAAAGGCCAGAATGCCCATTATAATCAGAAGATATCCTTTAGCTAGTAAATTTCATTTGAATTACGAAAACTATTTTTGCAAATTGTTTGAAATTTCGAAATTCCTGTCGGTTTTAGTACAAAATTTTGCAAAGTTTCTGGCGTTTCTGAGCCTTTTTGATTGAAAATAACTTTATACAATAGACTGTTAAATATTTAGCTATTTATAAGACTATTTCATTTCCTGTCGAGTCCTACAAGTCTCGCTAAATACAATTCTGAAAACTTTATTTTGAATGAAAACGTACAAGATCGAGAATTTAGAGTTGATTGTCCAAAATTTTGAATAATTGACAATCAAAGTCTGTGACTGATTCTGAGCATAAATATTTAGAAAAGTTACACTTTTATCAAAAGATATTCAATAATTTGACTCTTACTAGAGATTTACAAGTTGAAATTTCGTCGTAGTTCTTAAACTTGCAAGTATCATTATTCAAGTACCCTACCTATAAAATAAATAGTAAAATAAAATGAAAATCATATCTCTTGGGCATATTGAAGTAAACAGATAGTGCCTAGTACATTTTTAAGGATTATTATCTCACCACAAGTAAAGATATACTTATTTCAGTAAAAAAAATGTGTAATTATAGCTTTTGAAAATCATATTTTAGAGAATTTTAGGAACATTTTAGCATTTAAAAAGCTTGGAAAAAATTTCTAAAATAGCTTAGGAGACTATAATATTGGTTTAATTTATCCCGAAATTTTTGAAATTTTAGAACTTTTACTTGAAATACTCGTACTTAGTACTTATGGTATTGGGATCAAAACACAAAGATGCTTTTTGCTAGATTAAACATCTATACATCTTGGGTATGAAGGATTTACTCAAAACAGATAGGAAATGAAATGAAATATAGGGTAAAATAATGCTCAGAATCTTTTCAAATAGACAAAGACAATCTCTATGATGTAAGCAATAGATTAATCAAAAATTTGTTTCAAATCAAATACAGATACCCGCACTTGACAATAATAATTAAAATTAAAAGTATCTACATTGCAGCTATTAAATATCTACTTAAATTATTGAAAAAAATTGAAAAAATCATACTTTTCGACCAAATTTACACCATAAAAAATATCAGTAATGCTGGTAATAATCTTAAATTCTTTGCAATTATCTATAATATCACAATCTTTGAGAAAAAGGGTCACATTTACATTCAACTTATAAAAAATCTAAAATCTAATCAAAAGTGGTTTAAAAGTTATTTTGATGAAAATTTGTAAAATTATTTATTAAAAGGTCTTGAAAATGTCTTCTTAAGAAAATTTGTTCAAAAATTTTCATTCAGTGTCAATTTTGAGACTTGAATATTTGCTAAAATTGATTTTATAAATATCTAAATGGTTATTTTTCTCATTTTGAGTCATTAAAATTAGATGATGATATGAGCTCGACTTTCACTAATATCTAGTAAGAGATTAATAAAGTCTCTCAGAGAAAGTTTGTAAAGAAAAAAAAAGTAGGAAAAAGTTTGTCTATATACTTAGGTTTTTATGGTAGAGAACATGACAGTATTTAGCTCTCTACTGTACTTGTATGTACAGTACATAATGTACTTACAATTGAACTGATGGTGCAAGTTTTTAGAGAGTCGAGAGTATACCTCAAGTCCCGGGTTCTTGAGGCTTAAGTATCCGCCAAGGTTGGCTTGTTTTTCCTCTTGTTTATCCTGGACCTGCTGGAGCTCATCCAACCTACAACTAAATCTCTATATAAAGCATTTTTCATACAAAAATCATTCAATGATTTATATAGGCTAAAAATTGGTTTATCAAAGCTGAATTAATACTACAGGACTTTATTTAGTTTTATTCTATAGTATTAGAGAGGTTATTGTATGGTAGATATAGTCATATTATGTAGATAACAGTCAAATTTTTGACTAAAAAACCGAAAGACTTTGCTTGCATTCTTATAGCCATATTAGGAGCTAAAAGATTTTTCTGGTTGATTTTTGATTACAAAAGAATTGCCAAAAAATGGTCAAATTTTTTGCTCAAATCGACTAAATAGGCGGCAATTTAGCTAATTTTTATAGGATACATACTCTCACTGTTTTAGAAAAAATCGACTTATTAGTAGGAGACTTATAGCCATATTTATCATGTAAATCGAGGTAAAAGTAAGGCGAGGTAAAAGTAATATTTGGTTTATCAGAGCTGAATTAAACGATTAATAGACTTGGTAGAATTTGCATTTAAACGATATAAGACATAAAGTAAAGAATTTTTGTAATAGTGATTGGAAATTTTGACAATTTTATAGTAGGGTACCTACTTTTGCAGTTTTTTGTGCCAAGTTGAAAAATTTTAGTCCAAGATTTCGATTTTTTTCTAACTTACTATTAGATTGTTAGCTTCTTGACTTTAGTCCCTATATAATATGGCACCCTACATATACATATAGTATAAGCTTAAATGCTTTAGAAGACCTAATTTAAAAGGTACTCGTTATTATTTAAAAGTACCTTAACCTCTTAGGTATTATTTTAATTTTATTATCGTAAATGTCACATATGGATCTTATCGTATTATTTTCGATCTGGAATAAATCAATTTATTATTAAGATAATAAAAGGTGACTAAATTACTTTATAAAGAGGTTCTGCTGTGATCAACAGTCTATCCAGCATCAGGAGATGCATATGCTTATATACGAGACTAGCTCTATGACAACGATTTACGTCAAACCCTATAGGATATAGGACCCCAATGTGGACTATAAAAGGGCTTCAAAATCTCTATTTTATATTACTACCTACTTTTTGTATGGTTTCGGCTAATGTCTCGATCTTACCATATTATACCTATACTATGTATGTATACATACTTTACCATACCATACCATATACTTTTGTATTTTGTACAAAATTATTAGAGTGGGTTCAAATATCATGTACTTATACCTATCTACCTAATGTAAGTAGGTAGTAAGGTAGAGATAAAAGATTATACTTTTTATACAAAAGTAGGGTACTACATATTACAGAGTAGGTAGTAAGTATAATCAAAGGTTCTTTTTTAAATTTTCAAAGCCCCATTATTCTCCGTTTTACTTCAATTACAAACTTTTTTCAAAAAAAAAAAATAAAAAAAGTTTTAGTTTCATAGACACTTGTTGGACTCGAATTTGAGACAAAAATATAATTATATCATGACTAAAATTTCGAAACTTGATTCAAACATTTATACAATTTTATTTAGTTATCAGTATATAGGTAAATACATATTGCTGAATCGTTCTAATAATCAATCTAAAGTTGAAAATTTGAGAATTTTTACAATATATATAATGATTCGGTATTTTGTAGGTCATTTTTAATGATTTTTAGGCGACTTTTGAAATTTTAGGGTTAGTTTAGATTAAGATTTTGAAGTATTCTATAGGTATTTATGATTAATTAGCAATGTTTATTTCTAAATTTTTTGCAGAATCCATCAAAATGAAGTCCTTCACTTACCCTTCGTTCTGTGATGAGTTGGAAAATTTGATAAAGACTACTAGAGATAAATTTAACAATTTGGGGGGCCAACAAAAAAAGCAAAATTTTGGAACAAAATGGACCCTTCAGATGAGGATCCAAGTCTAATTCACTCAAAATTTCGTAAAGCTCTACTCAAAGGACAAAAACAACAACAGGAGAATTTACAACAACAGCAACAACAACAGGCTCAGCAACAAGGGCAAGATTTAGAGCAACAGCAGGTCTTAAGCAGGCTTTCGACCAATGATTCACAACCTTTAATAAAATCCCAAGAAATCGGAATTCAAGAATTTCCTCAAATTTTAGAAATTGGCGGGACCAATCCAATTATTACAACAGCAGCTGTAATCCAACCGAAATTTCATTCTGAAGTTTTCAGATTCGATTCTACAGATCGAGAACGTTATTTGTGTAAGGCTATAAGCGAAGAACAAGAAGATTTTGGTAATTCATTTGTATTTTTTTTCAAATTACAAATAGAAAAGCATTCAAAAAAATTCAAAAAATGCGACTGAAATGAAACAAAAATTTAAAAAAAATTATAAAATTATCCGAAAATTCATTTCAAATGCAAAATCTTACATACTATAGGGTTTCACATTTCTAAAATTTTGTGTTTGGATAATTTGATTGGCATTTTCATCGCATCATTCTAAAAAAAATTTAACTGTGTCATTTTCAGGTTGTCCAGGAAGTGCTTCTGTGTTTTCTCCAGGACCTTCACCGATTTCCACAGTTTCTTATGACTCACCAGTACATCCTGTGTATCTCGACTCGCCCCGAATAACAATAAGTCCATTACATTTGACAGATATTTCAGAGTCTGCAGTTTCAGCTGGAATTTCAGCATCTTCAGCATCAGCAAGTGGACCCATGATGGAGGGACAGAGTAGACTCATGGCTGGGTTACATACGGTAAAATTTTTTTTAAAGGATTTAATCTATTCGGCTTTTAGACCTATATTAAGCCTCATATAAAGGCCAGAAAGCCCATTATAACCGCAAGATATCCTTTAAAACTATATGTATTATAGACATAAATAGGAATTTTTTTCTGGAGGAAATCACAGATCTAAAACCTAAAAAAAATTTCAAGCCAAAATCACAACCCATTTTTTGAAATGACCAATTGATTATTCTTTTTCGGATATATTTTTATACTTGAAAAGCATGTGATTTTCTAATTTTTGTGTTTTTTAATATTAAAGGGCCTAGCCATGTTACCAACAACTCAATTCGATCAAAATCGACTTTTTGGGATTCCTTCACCAGTTTCCCCACTTACACCAAACACACCACTTTCTCCATCGCCGCTTTTTGCGACCGACCAATTCGGCTTCCAACAAGGATTCCTCGCCGAACTCTACAGACGAAGGTGAGGAAAAAATTACAAAATTTTCAAAATTTACGATATTAACGTTGATATTACATAAAGAATTTCTTTTAGAAAATCAAGAAATTACTATATTTCAAAAAAAATTACTTTATTTAGGTGTCATTCAGATTCTGACCTTCCAATGCTCCCAGAAACCCCATGGGGGAGTAAAAATATAAACAATAATAATGAACTCAAGGGGACCGACTTGTCGATGAAATCTAGCTCAGGTCAAGGACTCTCGAAGAAAGGTCAAAGGGCAAGAAGACCAATTCCTCATCCACTAACTATGCCCATTTCAAAAGGGGGTTCACTCGAGTCAGGTACATATATAAAAAATTATTTTCATATCTATTGGTAAATCACATATTACAGATATTATGTTTTTTTTTTTAAATTTTAGACCAAGATTCACCTCTGGATTTGTCAATGAGGGGGTCAAGAGAAAGATTCGGTTCGAGTAAGAAAAATTTCAAAATTTTGACTTTTGATTTTAATTTCAATTTTTAAACTTCCAGGCACTAGTTGTGAGTCCTTAACTGCAAGGTTCTTATCTAGTCTTGCCATTCCTCAACATTCACCAACCCTTCAAAAATCAGGTGATATATCAATAACTACATGATTTGTCTAATGCTAAAATAGTGTATTGCCAAGTAGAATAGAAGTTATTTAGGAAAAAATCTTAAATGTCCATAATAGCATTATAGAAATATGATGAATTTCAAAAATTTCAAAATTTTTTAAAATCTCAAATCAAATTTTTTTGGATCTTGAACGGATATTTTTCCAAAAAAGTTAAAAAACCATTTCCAAATAATTTTGAGATAAATTTTGAAATTTTAATTTTTAGATCATTTTTATATCTTATCACGCACGAAAATTTTTGTAAAATAGATTTATAAGTGGTACAATGTACATATCAGAGTAGTTACAATGAGTATTATCCAGATCCTGGATTCTCATTGAAAAATATAGTTTACCTATAGGTTATATATATAGATATAAGTATCCATGTGCTATTAGCAATATGTTTTTTTGAAATAAAACTTTTGTCTACAATTATTTTATCAAAAATCTTTCCTTTCAAAGGTTTTAATTTCATAGAAAGTGTTTTGTTTTAGAGGATTTCTTAGAGATTCTTTTGATCAAAGAACCTTGACTTTTCTCAGAATCAGAAAAACTTGTAGAACTTTTGGTTTTTCATCTTTCATATTTCAATATTTTTTTTCTAAATAATTTTTCCAGGTGTTTCAGTGATTCGTGGTGATATAGCATCTCCAACAACAAGAAAAAGTGTGGCGCTAAAATATAACCTTGAGGTTTCTCCGGTAGTTGAAGAAATGCAGCCTGGAAATGACATGGCTTTCGTCTGCCCTGTCTGTGGTCAAATGTTCTCATTACATGGTAAAGTACATATGGATAAATCTTTAAAAAAAATTAAAATTTTGAAATTTTGAAAATTTTAGATCGATTGGCTAAACACATGGCTTCAAGACACAAAAGTAAACCCCATGACCAGAGTAAGAGCTACCCTTGTGAAGTGTGCATGAGGTCATTTGCAAGGTCAGATATGCTCACTAGGCATATGAGACTTCATACAGGTGTTAAGGTCAGTCTAAATATCAAGAAAAATTAATAACTTTCAAAAAATTTGTCCAAATTTTGAAGCTTTAAATTCAATTTGGCTAAATATTTTACTTTCTAAAATATAGCCCTATGTCTGCCGAACTTGTTCACAAGTATTTTCAAGGTAAGAATAGAAATTTTGAAAAATTTTGTAAAAAAAGTTAAAAAAAACTGTTTTTTGTAGATCGGACCATTTGTCAACTCATCAACGTACGCATACTGGCGAGGTATGAGTTTTTGAAAAATCAAAATTTTAAGCTTACCAAAATTTTTGAAAAACTGAGATTTTTGTGGATTTTTTTGTCTCAAATTGTAAATTTAATTGAGACTAATGTGTTTTTTTAACTTTAGAAACCCTACAAGTGTCCATCATGCCCGTATTCTGCTTGTAGACGAGATATGATCACCCGCCATTTACGAACTCATACTAGAAATTCTTCATCTTCATCTGCTTCATCTGGCGATCTTTTGAGTGCAAATACACCAACTTCCACTTCTGACTCGACTTCACCCATTTTCGAAGGTAAAATTGATATTTTTGCAAATTTTTTCAAAATTTTACTACTAATAAGTACTTGGATATACTGTATAAGTTCTCAAATTGGTCTGTATCAAAGTATTATGTATTTTTAGGTCACTCACCTTTAGGTCACATCAAAATGGAATACTCGCCATCGTCATCCACAACTTCAAATTTCGATTTCGGGCCATCGTCAACTAAAAGATCCCCTTCAAGGTCTCCCATACCCTCATCACCAGCCCTGACACTCTCATCACTTTCGGTCAATTCTCCAACACCTGAAGGTGCAGCTGATCCTCTCAAAAATACCTTTACATACAAGCAAGAAATGAAGGACTAAATAGCATTCAAAATATCAAAAAATTTAACAAAAATTTGAAAATTTTCGGAAATTTTTCATTCAATTGCATCCAAAAATCAGAAAATTTTCAGATAAAATTCTTAAAAACTCGATTTTAGAGTTTTAATCACATTATCTTTGGCTAAAATTTCAATCTAAAAAAGACCAAAATTGCAAAAATGTATGCAAATCTAATTCTAAGAAATTTTGAAAAATCGAAGTTTGCAAAAAAAACCAGACATATTAATCATCAAGTCCTACATTACCCCTTGGGGAAATTTGACTTACCTACAACTACTATACAAGTATAGGTAAGCAAAGTAAATAGCCATTTATCACTGTGTGTTTCGTAGTTTGTAAAAAAAAAAGTACCTACCTATCGATAAATATACCTGTAAATATTACTTAAAGTACCTATACATACCTATAGCTATATAGGTAGATTAGAAAAATGACAAAAAATTAAGAAATACCTCACTTATGTAACATTTCAATTCACAAAAAAACAGGTATCTATATTTAGATTTTAGAAATAATTTTAGTAAATTTCTATATGTTCGTTCAGAGTACAATTTAGTGTTAGGTAGGTATAGGTATAGACTTTAATTAGGATAATTAAAAGCTTAAATGACTATTTATATCTTACTTGAAATTTTTCTTGAAATTTCTTGAAATTAATTTCCTAAGACTTTTTGGTATTTTTAGAAAATTTATATCAAAACAGTATTGTACCTGTCCTATCTATTGTATCCCTAAAATCATTATTTCAATGGAAAGTATCTAATGGTAAGTAAAGTACCTTACAAAATTCAAAATTTTAAACAAAACTTTGATAGACTTTCTCCAAGTTATTGTGAAATCAGTACCTAAGAGTACTATTCTAAATTTAAAAATAATGATCTGTTTTTATGATGCAGTTCTCTATTAACTTACAAGTCTTAAAATTTCTTGAGAATATCTATGATGTACCTTATTGATTTGATTTTTTTCTAATTTTTCTTAACTTATTAATACCTACATAATAATTAAGGGTTGATTACATGGATAAAATACATGAAAATAGATAGCTCTCGATAGTATTGTAGTAAGGAAAAAGTGAAATGATATATGCTCAAAATGATTCTTGTCTCAAAAAAAACATATTTTAACTTTTACAAACTCACAAAATATAACTTTTTATTAAAAAATTCACTCAACAAAACTCGAAAAAAATATGATATTTTTATTCAGATTTTCTGTACGTATACTCACATTAAAAAACTTGAATATATTTTAAAACACCCGGTTAGACTAGACTATGTAATAGTTGAGTAGAATAAGATATCAGTTACATTAAGATATTATTAGTTATTAGATTATGTATCAAGACATTTGGTCAAAAAACAAAATTGTCAAAAAAACACAATGAAAATTCCCATGAAATTTGTCAAAAATTTCGAATTTTGGCTTTTTGGCCATTTTGAAGGTCATGACATGACCTTTGATCAAATGTCTTGTTCATGTATTATGTAATTATGTAGGTTGAAGGTCGTTCTCATAAGATAGACATTAAATAGGTAAATATTTTAAAAATTAAAAATAACCCAGTGTTCTACATACCTAAATAGAGTTTTAAAAAAGGCCATATATCTGGTCTAGTCTACTTAAATTTAAATACATATTATACTTAATATCGTCACTTAAATCCCTTAATTAAGTTAAAGTATTACGTACAAATATATTAAAAATAAACAGTTAATTAAAGCACAATTAAATATATATATCGCATTTAAAATAAATTTTCGAATTATTGGATGTTTTTTGTGAATCTATCTGTATTACCTTGATGGTATAATACGTAGTTACATAGTGTTGTAGGCTCTAGGCTGTAGGCTGTAGGCTGTAGTGTAGTTTTAGTTTAGGTGATTAAAAAGAGTAGGTTTTTGAATGAAAAAAATGGTTAAATCTGAGATTTAAATCCAAAATTTTCTAAAAAAAAATTGAGAAAACTCATAGATTGAGTTATATTTTGTATAAAAGGCTCAATTTTTCATTTCAAATTTTAGTTTTTTTGCTTTAATTTAACATGTTAAACAGATCTGGATCTGGTATATCTAAAATTCATATATTTTTGCCCCCAAAAATTATAGTAAGAATGAGATTAAAATTTTTAATAACCTGTGTACATAATCAAATGTAAATCTCTGAGCTTCTAATTTGAAAGTTATGTTTTTCCTATATAGACTATAGTATTAGGTTTATTTATTTATCATATCATAGTATAAGATAGATGTGAATTCAGTTTTTGTGCCATTTTTATGTTGTAATTTTAACTTTTTTTTAGAGATTATAATTATCTAATTATACCTAATAGGTTATATAAAAATACTTAAATATATACAACAAAGGAAACCTCAAATGATATTAATTTTGTACAATTGTCTTTAATTAGGTAGTGTGTAGTGTGTAATTAATTTAATAGTAAATACTAGCCAGAATGTCAAAATTCATTTTGTCAAATGACAATTTATAGATAATTTAAAAACCAAAGTCTTTTTGATTAGACCAGCTCCAAAAAGAAATAATTGACAAGGGATTTATGCATGCCAATACCTTGTTCACAGCTTTTGTAGTGCTTTTTCAACGCAAAATTTAGCCCAAACTCGATTTTGATAATCATTTTGGCAAATTCCTCTCCAAACAGCTTCAAACTGAAGCGGGAATATTCGAAAATTATCAAAAATCCTAATATTTCACTATTTCAGACAGTTTTTTTTGATGATTTTCGAATATTCCCGCTTCAGTTTTGGAGCTGTTTGCAGCAAAATTTGGCAAAATCATTATCAAAATCGTATTTTGGACTAAATTTTGCGTCGATATTAACACTACAAAAGCTGTGAACAAGGTATTGGTATTTCTTATGCATAAATCTCGAACCCCGCTTTCAAAGATTTATCAAAATAACTATCTAATTGATTCTAATCGTTGTTTGACAAATTGGTTTTTTGACATTTTGACTTGTAATTTGAAAATATCGCGCGCAGGACGCTTTAATTATAATCCTATAAGATAATGAAAATATGTAGAGTATCTAATTAATATTTAAAAAATGACATTTTAAGTTAATTTTAATTGTAATTAAAATACTACTAAAAACCTGATATTTCTTTTGAACCTGATTTCGACTGAATATCCATTAAACTTTTGTTCGTATAAAGTGAATACAAATTGTGTAAGAGAAAAACTATAATGTAAATTGTATGAAATAAATTATTTTTGTGTATTAATAAAAGTTGATAAAACTCTTAAAAAATGATGATTTACTGAACATTCTAAGGGTAAACAACACATATATGCATGTATGCATTAATTATAATAAATTGCAATTAATATTAACAATAAATAATTAAAAATAAGATAAAAATATATAGGTAGATAATAATTAGTAAAATTTAATCCTTCGAACTTTTTTGATCGAGTTCTTTCAATTCGAATTCATTTGCATTTTGATCTTCTTTTTCAGGATTTTGAGCATCTTCATGATGATGTAAATGATGTGGAAGTATTGTAAAAACCTCTTGATTTGATACATACTTGTACCTATAGGCTAAATATGCAAATATTATGACATCGACACCCATTGCTGCTGCGAATGCGAAGAATTCTGTGGCCTAAAATCAAATTTGGATTTTTTTTGCATAAAAATTGACATTTTTTGCTTAAATTTTGCTAAAAATTTACCTGAGAATGATTAAGGTCCATTTCTGCAACGATTATGACGATCAGATTACCCATTGCATTCTAAATTCAAAAAATTTAGAATTTTTTAGACAGATATCTTATGAATCTTACTTACCATCAAATGCCACACAGATTGAATTAAAGATCTCATACTTTCAGGTGCCTATAAAAATACAATTGATTATCAAAATTTTACAAAATTTTACAAAATTTTTGTAAAATTTTACCTCAGTGTAAGCATACTCAAGACCGGAAATGATAAACAAAATTTCTGCAAAAACCATCACGATGTATTGAGGTAAAAGCCAGAGCATATGGACTGTATTTGAAGGTGTCAGTGTAACAATACTGTATTCCTGTATTTAAGTATAAATTAGATAATAATGCCTCTAATTTAATCTCATCCCTATTTGGTTGAAATTACTCCTATATAGATGAGTAAATTCACCCAAAATAGGGATGATATTAAATCAGGGACATGTTTTAAAGCATTTTTGATAAATTATACGAAGATAAGGTATCTTTTTTGAAAAAATTTACGTCGGATTTCATCATAATTTTTAAAATGAATTTGAACACGAAATTTTTTTAATACTCATACATACATACAACAGATAGTATTATTATAAAGATTTCGTTTAATTCAACCAAATTCATAGTGGTTAGGGTACCCTTTTTGGGTAACCTTTGACCCTTTTTTGAGCCATTTCAACAAAGGTAAACTGTAACCACTATGAATTTGGTCGAAATAGACGAAATCTTTGTAATACTATCTGTTGTATGAGTATTAAAAAACGATTATTTTTAAATCACAATATACAGAATACAGATAGGTAGGATCCTTAAAATAAAAATTTCAAAAAATTTCAAGTGTTTAAATCCATTTTAAAAATTATAATGAAATCCGACGTAAATTTTTTCAAAAAGTTGCACCTTCTCTGGTGACTATTTATTTCTATCTAGACTTTTTAAAATCAAAAAAAGCTAAGAATATTTTCTTGTTTTTATCAAAAATGTCTCCGATTTAATCTCATTCCTATTTTGATTGAATTTACCCCTATTTTTTTTCTATGTATGAAATTAACCCAATATTTTTTAAAATCTATAGTAAACTTAAAATATTTTGGTTTAATTATATACAATGTTAGACAAAAAAAATATGGGTAATTTTAACCAAAATAGGGATAAGATTAAATCGGAGACATATTTTAAAACATTTTTGATAAAAACAAGAAAATTTTCTTTTAAACTTGTTTTGGAGACTCATATCTTTTTGAAACAATTTACGTCGGATTTCAATATAATATTTAAAATGGATATGAATCCTTGAAATTTTTTGAAATTTTTTGAAATTTATTTTAATTTCATCCCTATTTTGGTTGAATTTACCCCTATTTTTTAGTATAAATTTACCCCTGTATGAAATTTACCCAATATTTTTAAAAAATCCTAACCTAACCTGAACTAAATTGTATTAAACTAAAAATATTTTGGATTAATTTCATACAGGAGGGGTAAATTTTGATGTAGAATTAGAATATAGATATAGGGGTAAATTTAAGCAAAATAAGGATAATATTAAACTTAGGTAAGTATAATTTTACTGGTATGTAATAGTTAGTAGTATCAACTATCAACAATGATTAATTGAAATATTGAGTACCCTACCCTACAGTAAAATACCCAAGTTTTAACATGGAATTCTAATAAAAGTTAAAAGTCGAACAAAAATTTATTCTTTAAATTTCCAAAAAAAATTTAATATTAGATACTTTTTGTCGTCCAACTGTTTCAATATAAAAAGTGAATATGTGTAAATCTGAGGTCAAAATTAGTTTTTCAGAGCTTAATTTAATGAAAAGATCTTAATACGAGTACAATTTGATTGATTACTAAGAATAGATAGGAGTAAGTTCAACCAAAATAGGGGTGAAATTAAACTAAAGTCTTTAATAATCAGGTTTTCAATAATTTTTATAAAATGCTTAATGATTTAGGTATAGATTTATAGGTAGGTAGGTAGGAGGGTACTTACATTTGGTAATTCTTCAGATTTCTCGGGATTTGAAAAAAGAACGAGTTGATAACTTCCACCAGTATTAAATTCAGTCGAGTTGCTCAAAATCCTTTCAATTTTTGATAAATTCGATGATATAATCACCTGATAACTGAGATTTCAGAAAAAAACAAAGTTTAATAACAATTAAATATCCGTATTCTACTTCTACCTAATTAGATATTAAAAAAAAGAGGTTTTTTGTATGTACAAGTTCTACAAAAGGGTTGAGTAAATAAAGCTTTTTGTACTTTTTTTGCAAAGTTTTTCTCGGAAAAAACCTTTAGTTTTGCTTACAATTAGTAATACCTACAATACAAACCTACACATTTATAATCTAAGCTTTTATTCGATAGTATTCTTAGCTCTATTTTCAATTCGAAATCCTAGTTTTCGTTCATTCAATTACAATACGAAATCTAGGGTTTCATTATAGAAAAAGATAGCATTTTCGAAAAACTCGAAAAACTTGAATGATTTCAAGATTAGTACTTTAGGATACTTTAAACATACTTTGTAAAAATATCAAAAAATTCGTATTTTGATTTATCTAATTATTAGTTTTTGAGAATTTCTAGTTTGAAAAATGTTTAAATAAACAAAGTAGATCTAGAAGTCTAGAAAAAAGTTTAGCAAAAAACTTACCAGGCAGGTTCGATTTCGAGTGTTTTTGAAAAAAATAATTCTCCAGAATTATTTGTAGGAATTGTTAAAATCCTACTTGAATCAGCAACATTAATTAATTTGATGACTAATGAGTCGTCAAAACCTTCATTATTTTTCGTTGAATTCAAAGCTATTCTCATTCTTATACCCAGGATCCTGTGTTTTTCAAAAACAAAAATAATATTATAATTTACCTACACATGGATAATTGTAAAAGACTCTAGACTTTTGTATCTAATTAGCTTGAAATAGAAGTTTATTCAAGAACAAAGCAAAGTACTGGTACTGATACTAGGTGGGTACTCAAAAACAAAAACAAAGTATCTATCTCTATCTGTAAATTTTAAAGGAAAAAGCACACAGATTTTGAAACTAACGAGGGTTTTAAAAACTTTGATGAAATCATTTTGAGTTATATTTTCTACTGAATTTTGAAGGTTAAATTTTGTCATTCAAACTCAAATAAGGATACAATATGTGTGCCTATATCTAATTTTGACAGTTCATTTAGGTAGGGTATTCTACTTACCTAAATTTTTTTTTAGAATTTTAGAATTTTAAGGGTAAAAATGATAAAATTCTCAACCAATTCTAAAAAACTAAGGCTAGAATTTGGTCATTTAATTCTAAAGATGCTTTTCTTCAGTAGAATATAGATACCAAATTTTTTTTACCAAAATTTTGAATCTCGACAGATTTTTTCTGGAATTTTGGCCATTTATTTCAATGCTGAGTTTTGAATTTTTGAATTTTTGAAACAATGTCCAAATATTAGTAGATTGCCTTGTTCAATAAGATAAAATGCTCAAAAATTGCAAAATTTTATATGCCAAAGTACATACTTTAATACTCATATGTAGTATGTAGTATGTACCTACACATATGTAGTATGTACCTACACACGTATGTAGTATGTGCCTACACAATGTGCTGATCTAAATTTTTCAATTTATTTACCTACCTTAATTTTGCATCACCCAATTTTGATTTTTTGACGTCATCTTCAAGGGGAACCCGTACAATTGTAAAGTTCAAATCTCCATTTTTGACGATAAAAACACTTTGAGCTTTCCCCACATCAGTTTCCAGGAGATCCATTGAATTCCCAATACCAATACTACTACGAGTAGTCTCATTTTTATGATTATTTTTATTTTTTGAAAGATCAAACTCATCTTTGTGTAGTACGTCATGAGCTGAGCAATTACCCGGAAAAATTGTAAAACTTTTGAGTGATTTTGTTGTCCTCAATACAAAGTTTCCACCATGTCCAGCTACTATATCTTGTTGTGTATTTTGTGTATCAGGATCAAAGTGAATGTTTATTGAGCAATCGAAAGTATTTATGAGATTCAGATGGATATCATTGTGGTGTGGGAGGATCGCATAAGATGGCTAAAATGTCAAAAAATCAAAAATTATGTTTTTAGAAATTAGCAAATTTCAGGTTTGACTGTCCAGAGGATTATTCGAAAATTACTGGACCGATTTTAACCAAAATTTGGAATGAAGGACACTTAAAGGGTCTAGTTGTGCCTTAGGGTACTATGAACCCTTTAAGTAATCCCATGTTAATCAAATAGAGAAAAATCAAAAATAGGATATTCTAAATATGACATTCTTTTGACCCTGAAAAATAGTAATTTGAAATTTGTGATGAAATCCTAGTATAAATTGAATTAAATCTAAAAATATACATACTACCTATTACATTTCAAATTTCAAAGATATTTGTGATTATTTTAGATTTTCTAGGATAATAGATACCTATCTATATAGCACTAGCACTAATCCTGAGTATGTAAATATTCGAGATAATGAGATTTTTTTCCAAGTAAACTTGTGGGAATTGATTTAAATATCCGGTTACCCGTCAAGTAAAAGTAGATTATAAACCTGAATGGAACAGGAGATAAATGAACCTTGAACTTTCTCTCAAGATCAGTAGGGGCCTATACCTTTATATGTAGTATATTTTTTAATTATACTTTTCCATTAATCTAGTAGTCTATATACTGAATACTGATAGTATTTAAAAGCATAAAAAGAGATTAAAATAGGAAAGTTAGATACACAAGTACTTAATTACACAATCACTTGCATCTAAAAATAGGATTTTATGTACTCGTTAAATTACTTTAGCTTTCTCTAGAGATTTAACCTCAACCTTTACAAAGGTACAAAATCGAATAAAAAATAAATTTTTATAGGAATTTTAGGGTAACTTCTTATAACAATAGTATCCTGAATCAGGATACAATTTAAACCATTATATCTATATCATGATATCTGATATATCATGGTTTAAATAAAGGCAAAAAAAAACACCTATGAAAAGACCTGTCAAATGACTTATAAGACTTGTAAATTGAAATGGATCTGATATTGGTTCTTAATTTGGACATTTAGACCATTTGACAATTGACCATAGACCATAGACAAGTATATCTAGCTTATTTTGTGATTTCCATTCTTGTAGCTTATGGTCTAGAGTTTGTTTTTATTGACAAAATTCAATTGTATAAAGAAGGTAAAAATAAATCCTAAGGTAGTTTATGGAAATTTTATGAGATTCCTGTGGGATTTCAACTAAGGAACTGAATCCATTAATAAGAGTAGCTCAAAATTGTGAATGAAATCCTCAATTTTCTGAATGAAGGTCCTAAAATACTAGTTCCTAGATATAAAATCATATACCCTATCTATCCGTAATAATAAAAAATCTAATCTCCAAGCAAAGAAGATTTAACTTTTTAAAATATTTTGCCAAATTTGATCTTTTAAAACTACATTTGGACGTTTCAAAATTCATATTTTACTTTTTGATTCGATGAACAGATTTGAATGGACTTTATAACACAAAAAGTGATTCAATTAGACTAATTTTGAATCAAGTATCTATCAAGCCGACAGGATTAGGACTAGAATTACTTGTAATAACAAGAAAAGTCCTATATTTAAAAATTACAAATTTTTACCTCAATATGCTGTTCTACTAGACCGGCTAAAACAAAAGCAACTCCAGCTAATCCACCACCAACTACCTGAAAAGAGTTTTAATATTACTTGAATATCCTCAAAATAAAGAGAAAAATTACCATTCTTTGTAAGGGTCTTTTGAGCAAATTGATTTTCGCAAATAATGGATAAATAATCCCTTCAAATGTTGGAATTAATGCAAACATAAGGATCGCATTCAAAACCTTAAAATGTAAAAAAAATTAGCAAAATTCTTAAATTTTACAACTATTTAAGTACTTGGAACTGGTCTGGTTTGATAACATAGCCATTTTTCCACAAGGTTCCTGCATTTACATACATAAGGTAAAAGTTTATAAAATTTTTGAAATTTTTCGAAATTTTTAAAAATTACCGTCCATCCTGGTAGCTTGGAGTGTCCATCTAGACCCAAGTTGCTCATAAAGAGCCTGTAATATAGTCAATTGAAATTTTTTGAAATTTTTTAATAATTTTTATTGAAAATTACCCAAAATAGTGGAACAGGTAGGAAATAAGGCAGTAGTCTAGTTAGGCCTTTTGTGTCTCGAATCACTTCTAGAGAACATTTATCTTTGGCCATATCCAGCCAATGGACATTTCCATTATTTTTGCCAATCGACTTCATTTTATTGATGAAACCGAACTAAAATTGAAAAAAATTATCAAAAATTTTGCAAATTGAAATTTTTCAGGTCAGAAAGTCTTACAGTTAGAGTAATTTTAGTCAATTTTAAAATATAAATTCTGTTTTCTGAGGCTTATTTTGACGAACCTAGAGTTCTGAAATGCTATTTAATTACCCATAGACATTTGGAGACCTCAACTGTGATATTCATCGTTGGTTTCGAGATCCTATATAGCGGTTTACCCAGTACAAAAACAACTAGAAGAATATAAATCATGTTAAATTAATGTTAACTTAATTATTTTAGGAGTTTACATATGGCTAGTAGCATTAAACTGGCTGGAAATCCAAAAGATAATGGATAGCATTCACCACCAAAACATTTGACATCTTTTCTGAAAACTAAATTGAAATCTATTAGCTTTAGGCCTACTCATTTACAAGGTAACTTAACCTGGTGTTATTAAAGTTGATAACATTGACCCAATACTCACGATGAACATAAAAACTAAAAAAAATTACACTTTAAGTATTCTAAGGGTATTAGGCAAGTAAAAGGAGTTTATAGGTAGGTACTTGAAAAAAACTGCTTTTGTTTTTTCTCCTAAAAAAGAAACAAAAAAAAGTATTATTTAGGATATGGACATTCATTTTATTCAGCTTGGAAAAACTAATTTTCGTCCTAATTTTTCATACAGACACTTGTAAAAGCCTAGAATATGAAATTTCAGAACTGAATTGAAAAAATACCAAAGTATTTTTAAAATTTTGGTCAAATTTTTGTCTAGAATTTTGATTATTATTGTTAGACCTGAAAGTCTCATAACATAACATAAAAAGTGTGTAAAAGTGATACAGAATCTGATATTTCAGAGTTGAATTGACTGAATGGACCAAAATTAGGTACAAATATATAAAATATTTAAAAAAAATTTTCAAGATTTTGATTCAAAAAACTTGAAATACCATATTTTAAACAAAATTTTCAAGATTTGAAATGAAAATCGTACCTGTTGTGGTAATGTAAATTGCTCTGCTCCAAGTGCTATTACACTTTTAGCCAAAAAAAATCATATTAATTATATTTAACATAGATTTGATATAATTATTGTACCATGGTTTAATTCCACCAGTTCCAACTCCAATAAGAAACAATCCAAGAAAGCTCGTAAATCTAGAGAAAAAAAAAGGAATTTCAAATCTAGAAAATAACATCTCGATTCTCACTGGGTAAATCATACATTTCGAAGAATTCAATGGACATTTCCATTATCAAAACGCCCTTTGATGATCAAAGTAGTGGAAAATGTCAAAAGCTTAAATACCCAAGAAAGTATAAAACCTACAGTCGTTTATTTCTAAGAATAAATAGTGCGAAACTTGTCATTTTGATAGTTTTTTTGTAGTTTTTAAAGGTAAACAACACGTGTGATTTAATATTGTTTATTTGACTGGATAATTGTACCTGGAAGTACCGGTAGTATAGGGAAAAGTTCAAGAATTTAATAGAATAGAGTAAAATGTTATCAAAATATTACAAGGTAACCATTTTACATGCCAATTTTTGTCAATTTTAGAGTTTTAGATCAAATAAAGAAAAATACCTTTCGCAATGCAATATTGGTACTTTTTGTTAAAATTATAATATACGAGTAATGGTACAAAAAACTTGTATCTGTAATCAGTATCTTGCTTTGAATTTGACAAATTTTTGAAAATCGAAAATATGTATTAGGTACATAAGTAAAATAGATTAGAGATGGATTGATTACATTTTATTCATTTTATTCTGCTTGAAAAAACCAATTTTAGCTTCAATATTTTATCTAAATTCTAAAACCG
>JAQIXA010001406.1:0-25110 GCA_034699045.1 Nanhermannia cf. coronata Gr-Ori-00579 | reverse complement strand
AAATGTAATTTTCAGAATTTATTTTCAGAATGCACAGTAAGACTTGTTAATTAATAATTAATTGTACAAATTACAAATCACTTCTAGAAACAGAATTAATTACTATGTAAAAAAAATTAATAATAGGTAGAGCTGGACACTAACGATCATTACAAATACCCTACTTAACCTAATTTTTATAATTTTTACATTGTATATTGTACTATCAGACTAAAAAATCCAATTAATTATACTTGATAGAAATTCGAAAATACAATAATATTACATGATTCTTTTCAACCATTTTTGAAAGAATTTGAAAGACAAGTTGTTTGGTGTAATAATATCTCTTTGAATTTAAAAAAAGTTTAAGACCTTAGGTATGTAAGAGTCTTAGAAAACAGATTTTATGAATTATAAATAATTAAATTATAAATATGAACTAAACTTCAAACTATACTTTTTGCTATACAAACAATACAAAATCAAAAAAGTTTAATGTTTATCTAAACCTATTTTTGGCCAGGCTTGGTATGTATGTTAAATCGAAAGAATTATCTATTTGAATGTTAATATAATGTATCAAATCTTTGTGATTTGTAATTTCTTAAGATAGCTCAACTTAAATAAAATATGTAATTTGTCTTTGTAGTTGAAATTAAACTTTGGAAAGCTTTGAACGAAGCCAATCTTCAGTCAGATCCTCAAGTTCTCGTAACTCGTAGACACGGGTCAAGTCAATTTCTTTTTGAAGACTTAGCTTACTACCAGCATACCTAAATGATTGAAAAAATGAGATTATTAAATGAACAAAATCTTATGATTTAAAAAATTTAAAAAAAACTTGCATCATCATTAGTTCAGGGTTGCAATCTCTTGGTGTAATAAAGATAAAGCTTTAGAAAAAATAAGGAACATTATTATTAGGTTAGGTTAGAATTAGGTAAAATAACGATCGATTAATAAATGATTTACCAAAGAGGATAGGAAATTCTGCCTTCATCATGTTCCATTCGATATGATAGGACAACGTATCGCGGTTGGTGGTCTGGTAATTCATCAACTAATTCCTCAATTGTGATATCCTATTAAAAAATTTTATAAAAAAACTTATCTCAACTTGGTATAGCCTATAGTCCTAAAGCTAACACTATACTATATAAATGTGATTCATGGAGTATGAATCATTAATGATCCTAGATTAAAGATAAACGACCCTAATTGATAATTCAAATCTATAATCTATTCATTGATCTGATCATTTAAGAAATTTTTTTTAGTAACTTACGTCAAGCTGTTGATCCATTATCACCAGATGCTTTTCCCGATCAACTTTCACTAAAAAGAAAATTATAGAAAGATAAACGAGAATCGATTATTTAATTTTAATAATTTACATTAGTTTAACTTACTTATTAAAGCTGAATTCTTGGACAAATCTTTTCTGAACCTAAATGACTTTAGAGAATCCTTTAAAGTTGAGTCAATTTCGCAAACTTTGATATCTCCCGACTATTAAAAAAATAAGAATTATTAATTATTAGGTAGTATCTTAAACATAAATTAGGTAAATTAATTCTTGATTAGTTTAATTACCATTTTTCTCTGTTTTCTCAAACTCTTTACTTTTGTGACAATTATGAATTTTTGAAGAAATGACTAAATATCTAAAATCAACTTTATAAAACCTTTCCACTTGAAACTGATTCGATGACCACACCTTACATAGATAATTGACAATTTAAAAAATAGGTTTTGACATTTATATTGCTCCGTATACTTTTATATTTTGACAGCTGAACTGCACTGACTGGTGAACAGAGAATTCTCTTTTATGATTTTCTATCTAATTTCTAGCCTAGTAGTTCTAGTTTTAAGGCAGTGCAGTGTAAATATTCATTTTATACAGGGCAGGGCATAATAATAAGAAATATACCTACTATATGTATTTGCATTGAAATTGAAATTGGAATTTTCATTCATTTTCCTTTCGTATCAATACTAGGAGGATACTGTTTAAGCCTTATACTTGTTAAACATTAACTTTATCATAAAAATAATCTAAATTATCATGATCAGTATACTCTTTCAGTATTCAGTATACTTTGTTTTCGTTCAAAAGAAATAAATTAGGATAATAATAAGCATTAAAATTGAACTAGTGCTGCATACACTTATTACTTTTTTGTATTGTATAGAAAATAGAAAAAGTATTAAATCTTTGTTATTCATCAAACAAAACACGAACACAACAAGCAAAGTTCAACTTATTTCTAGTTAAAAGATATTAAAATATTTTACATTTCATTTTTATGTCGAGTTAGAGATTAGATTTAGATAAAGATAAATATTAAATAGCTAATAAATGCAATACGGCGACTACCTACCAATTCTCAATTCATAGAGGCAACAACGGATCCTACTCTAAATATATTTTTTTAGTTAATTTTTGAAAAAAATAAAAATACTAATTTAGTAATTTAGTTAATTTTTTATAATTTTTAGACACACGTAATTAATCAATAATCTCGTCTCAACTCAACTAACTATATAACAACTTCCTAGTATCTAATATATTATATGCGTACATTTCTTACAATTACCTAATTAAAAAAAAGTTATTAAAACCGTACTATTTAGGAACAGGGTTAGGAGAAATTGGTGTGAAATAATGAAGTAATGTTTGATTACTCTGAACAGCAGAACTCGGCGAGTCAATTAATTTCTTTCTCCTTTTTGAGCTTGTACTATTTCTGCCGGTAGAACTTGGAGTTGTCTTCAATTTTCTATTAGTTGGAGTAGTCTTGGGAGTTTTCGGAGATGTCTTCACTGAATTTGTAACATTCAGACTTAATTTGATTTTCTTATTGAGTTTATCAACATCATTTTTCATGGCTGAACTTGGTGGCGAGGCAGAAATTGCTGAATCCTTTGCCGCTGAAGAAGCCGCAACAGCATTTGATATTTCACCAAGCCAAGTGAGGGACCTTTTGATTTTGTACATTTTAGTTACTTCTGGAATGTGAGGTAGTTTTCCATCAATATTATAGTCTGGGAGATCTTTAAGCATTGTGAGACTTCGATTCAAAATTAGCTTCTTGGATGGCGAAGTCATAATAATTGGTTGTGCAATTGTTGAGGCTGTGTTCAACTTCTTTGTTGATTTACGATATGAAAAGATAACATTAATCGGGTTATTATTAGTAGCGACATGAAGATTCTGACTTTCTTGACTTTTGACAGTACTTTCACTTTCATTATTTGAGAATTCGTCATAATAAGAATAATATGATGATTTCTTCTTTTTCTTAATTCCATAATTCAAATCATCAGCATCAATATTAGCTAATTTGTCATATCTCCAAATACTCATAATTGAGTTATCACCAGCAGTCACAATCTATAATTTAAAAAAATAATCAAAAGAATTAAACCATGATTCTAAAATAAGTATTAATTAATTTTGATTTACCTTTAGAGGATCAATAGGACTGAAAATTCCGCAAGAAATGTTTGAAAAATGAGTCTCTAGGGTCATAAATGGTTCAACGCTGTTTTTCGTTGTATCCCAAATAGCTGCTCGATCCTCTAAATATTCATTATACATATATTATTAGTTTTAATTTATAATCTATGTCAATTTTGCAATAGGTAACTTTCTAGGTTTAAATTAAAAGAAAGCAGACAAACCTTCGGATCCAGAAATTAAATATTTTCCATCAGTACTTAAATTGATTTTAACATAAAAACTTTTCCTTGTATCGAATTCGAATTGGCTATCTGTAAATACAAAATATAAAAAATTAATTTTTAGGAAACATAATTAAAAATCTAATACAATACTAATAATTTATTTATTTCCATACCCGGGACTTCTGAAAAATTGTTGAGATTGAATCGAAAAATTTCTTTACAAACAGTTGCAGCATATAAATTATTTTCCATGTCCAAAGCTAATGAGGAAAATCCTTTGGTCGATGTCGATTTTTTCGGGAATGCCAAATTTTGTGTAGCCGACATCTTTCTTAATGATGTGTACGTTTTTCTCATATCCCAAAACTTGATAATACCATCAGTTGCTCCGCATGAAATCAATGTATGCTCATCTTGAAATGCTAAATCGGTGACAGATTTTGTTGGTTGATATTTATTTCTTTCTGAAATTAAAAAAATATCCAATATTAAAAATAGCAAAATATAAATATAAACCATAAATATCCATTAAAAAGTTTACAAGTATGATAAATCGATAAAACGAAAGAAAACTAATAATTCTATCATAAGATAAGTACATACTACATACCATCGATAGGATGAGCCATATTGATGGCATTTTCCGGTTTTTCAGAATGTTTACAACGAATATCCCAAATCATAATTGAACCATCCCTACCTCCACTTACAATTATATCTAACAAAAAAATGTGAAGAAAATTAAAATAAAACAAACAAATTCTATCAAATAGACAAAATTTTTTAAATACATACCAGGATTATACGGACTAAACTTAACAGTCTTGACAGTTTTATTATGAGCACAAAAGGTTTGACGAAGTGAGAAGGTTCCATTCGAAATATCAATCAATTTTACACTATGATCTGCGCCTCCAACTGCTACTAAACCAACATGAAATCCTGACCACATGAAAGCCATATTTGCATTAGATTGACAATGATAGCCTGAAATATAAAGTAGAAAAAAATTATGTATATACTACAGGCACAAAGAGCATAATAAGTAAATATTATAGTAAATAAAGTAAAGCAAATTTTTAAAAATCGAAACTTAATTGTGAACTTACGTGACAGAAATCTATCCTTTACAAATTCTCTTTCACTTGTATCAAAAAGACTCAAATATCCTGCTTCATCAATTGCGCCCAAAACATTCGGATTATGTGGTGAGAATTGAATATCAAAAATAGGGCAGCCTTCATTTGTAAAAAAATATCTTGCCATTGGTCCATCAGGTCCTTTTGGTAGGTGCATTCTATCCTCAGGCTTACATTGCAGTTTCGTCAATATGTTATTAAAATTATATTCAGGTCCTATACAACAAATTAATATTAAGATCATCAATCAATAGAGAATAATATGTAGTATTTGTATCATTAATAAATTAATAAAATACTTAGTATTCTATTCTATACTAATTTATAAAATTGCAATTTGTATTGTATCGAGCAATTGTAACGTAACGTAACTATTATTCAATTTTAAAAGTTGTACACCATTATAATATCTATGGCTCAATTTTACAGGCTAACACACCACACCTGACACAGTAAACTGAGGTCAAAATTCGGTTTCTCAGAGCTGAAGGCTGAAGTGAATCAATATAAAATGCATTAGATAGATAAGATTAGAAATTAGATTAGATTCCATTGCTTGCTTTGCCGTGAAAGCATTCAGTAATTTAAACTGTCGAAATATAAACCTAAACCTATTCGACATGATGACCTACACATTTAATTTGACCCAACTGTGAAAAACCAGATTCTCGACTCAATATCAATTCAAGTAGCATTCAAAATTAAGACAAAAATGTAGTTTTTCCGAGTTAAAATCAAACAAGGAAAAGCAAATTTTATAATTTTATTTTTTATGTTGACTTACCGGGTCTGTAATTGAAGCCAATTTCTCGTCTAAAAATGGAAGTAGGTAATGACTCCATTTCAAATGACCTGCTGCTGTAATCCTAGATTACATAACCTGGTTTAACTAGCATGTAATTACTTTAATTACAATTACAAAATTAGGATTTACAAATTAAGTACCTAATTAGAAAAGAGTTACAAAAACATAAACAAAAAAAAAACAGAGATTTTCTAAAAAATCGGGGATTCCCGAATCGAAAATCAATCGAAAATCGAAATCCCTCTGAACTTTCGATGTCAAAAATTCAAAATGTGTCAGTATCTAGCATCTTGCTCTATCCCAAAAAGCGAGAACATTCTTTTTTTAAATTTTTTGGTAGAAAAGTTAGCCGGACCGATCTGCTTTAATTTTAAATTAAAATTTTTAATTGATATTTAACTACTTTGGGTCAAAATTATAAGAATTATTGATGAATATGGCACAAGGTGATGGTAAAGCTGTTGTTCGAAGAGGCGGTGGTGGTGGTGACCGAGTTTTTAAGGACAAATCCAAACCGGCTGAAATCCGGTCAAGTAACATGGTGGCGGCCAAAGGTAAAATCAATCATCTTTTTATAAATGTCTAAAATCTTAAATTCAGCTTTGAAAAACCGAATTTTTACATCAGTATTACATGTATAATTTACTTGAGTTAGTGATGCCAAAAGAAGGTCTTCAGAGCTGATTAAGGCTTACTTGTTAGAGACTATAATTTTAATGTTTTGCGCTGGCTGCGTGCGTATATTTCTGTAATACTAATTTGTAATGGTAGGCTAACTTTTTAATTGTTTTCATGATTTACATTTACTTTACTATTTACCCTTTATAGCTGTTGCTGATGCTATTAGAACTAGTTTAGGACCCAGAGGGATGGACAAGATGGTAAGATTAAGATTTCAATATAATACGTGGAAGCATGACTATGACTAATTCCTCTATTCTTTGTTTTTTAGATTCAAGATCCTAAAGGTGAAGTTACAATTACTAATGATGGTGCGACTATTTTAAAAGAAATGAATGTTAAGCATCCAGCAGCACAGATGGTATGTAGTATTTTTATATTTTTGTGATTGAAAAGTATGCCATAACATTTAGAGTTCTTTTAATTTTAGCTTGTTGAGCTCTCGAAAGCACAAGATATCGAAGCCGGTGATGGAACTACGTCTGTTGTTGTTTTGGCTGGAAGTTTGATGGAAGCATCGGAGAAACTTTTAAGTAAGGGGCTTCATCCGTCGTCAATTGCTGAGGGCTTCCGATCTGCTGCTGCTAAATGTATTGAAATTTTAAGAAATGAGGTAACTAAAAAAGATTAATAGGTAGGGTACTGTAAATTTCCAAGTATGCTTTTCTAACATAATCTAATTTTAATTTTAGGTCTCAATTCCTTTGGATATTGAAGATAAAACTACCTTGATTAAATGTGCTTCAACTGCCTTGAATTCTAAAGTCGTGTCTCAACATTCAAACCTTTTAGCACCACTTGCTGTAGATGCTGTATTTCGTACTATTGATTCGTCAGCACCTAAAACAGTTGATTTGAATGTAAGCCTGATATATATAGAAGGATAAAAAGTTATATTTTCGAATCTTTTAAAATCATTATTTTGCTTGATTTTTATAGGACATTAAAGTTCGAACAGTATTAGGCGGAACAGTGGAAGATACTGAATTAATCGATGGTCTTCTTTTAAATTCTCGAGTTTCATGTGGTCCAAAGAGAGTTGAGAAAGCTAAAATTGGGCTCATTCAATTCTGTATCTCACCACCAAAAACTGATATGGATATGAATGTGATCGTCTCTGACTATGCACAAATGGATCGTGTTCTACGTGAAGAAAGAAATTACATTTTGAATATTGTAAAGCAAATCAAAGCATCTGGCTGTAATGTATTACTTGTTCAAAAGTCAATTTTAAGGTATTCATTTTTATATTTTATTTTATTTTATTGTTCATGTATTTTTCATTTCAAATGTATTTTTCAATTTTAAGAGATGCACTGAATGATCTTGCAACTCACTTTCTCGATAAACTCAAGATTTTAACAATCAAAGATATTGAAAGAGAAGAAATTGAATTTATATCAAAAACTCTTGGCCTCCGTCCAGTTGCATCATTAGATCATTTTACTGCTGATAATTTAGCATCCGTTGAAATTGGTAAGATTTAAAATAAAAATATAGAATTATAAAATTTTAGATATTGGTATTATTATAAATACTTGACTCAATTTTGACTCTTTTTTTTATTATCCTCATAGTTGAAGAGTTCAATGCAAGTGGAACGAAATTAGTTAAATTCACGGGTATCCCAAATCAAGGAAAAACAGTCTCAATACTTGTACGAGGAAGTAATAAATTGGTTCTCAATGAGGCTGAACGATCACTTCATGATGCTCTTTGTGTTGTCCGATGTCTTGTTAAAGAAAGAGCCATCATTGCAGGCGGTGGTAAGTTATAATTTAGATATTTTTAAATTTTAGAGTAAAAGCTTATGGCTCATACATTAACTATAATTATTCTTGTTACATATTACAGGTGCACCAGAAATTGAACTTTCTGTTCGATTGAACAATTATGCACAAGGTCTTACTGGTGTTGAGGGCTATTGCTATCGGTAAGTTCAAAGTTTTTTTAATTTGAACCTTGAACAAGATCAAGAAACCTCCGAATGACTAATTGGAAACCTTTTTTCTTTTTATGAATAGGGCATTTGCACAAGCCTTAGAAGTTATTCCACTAACATTAGCTGAAAATGCAGGGATGAATGCTATTAATACGGTGACAGAATTAAGAAAGCTCCATGCTGATGGGAATAAATCGGCAGGTTTAAATGTCAAGAAAGGAGCAATTGCGAACATTCTGGATGAAAATGTTGTTCAACCTCTACTTGTAACACTTTCTGTTATTAATTTAGCTACTGAAACTGTAGCAAGTATTCTTAAGATTGATGATGTTGTAATCTCCTTAAAATAAGTAGGTAACTACTAATAATTATACTATCAAAAAAACTTTTTTCTAACTTAACTTACTGATAACTTTTTCCAATTAAAATTGTTGTTCTTTATATATATCACATTTATTAGCAATTTCAAAATTATAATCCATTATTAATAGTTTTTTCTATTATATTATACTAGCTATGAACAATTAACAATATAAATAATAAGAATGAATACTTAAATTAATTATATATTATATTTTAATATTCTCAAGATTTTCAAAGTCTTTTGAAGAAAACTAAACTAAAAACACTAGGTAGTATTAGACACAATACTTTACTTCTATTATAATTATAATGCTTTATTTTAAAGTTACATATTTGTTACCTTTATTAACGTTAATTAATGCTATGAAAGTAAAATTAAAAGCTAAAAAGATTTGCCAGACTAAACCAAAAATTGGTACATATTTGTATCATACACACTCTTACTTTTAATTCAATTATAATCCAATTCAAGATTTTTTTAAGTTAGATATTTTGGAAATGTTCAATTATATTCAGATCTTCATATTAGTTTTTTTTTATAAAAATGATTATTATAGATTGATTTTGATCCCTTACTCGACGACAAGAGATCGATCAAGAACTAGACAAGATACAGTCTTTAAAATATGTTTCATATTTCAATAGTCTTTTCAAAGTACCCTACCTACATATTCTGTAAATTTACTCGTATGTTGTGTCTTGTCATTAAAAAATTGAAAAATGCTTTTTACTATAAAGTGTAGTGGTAATAATTTTTAAGCTTTATGGACATCTTGGTCACTTACACTGACCAAACTTTCTTTTGTACTTTGAGAAGGAATGTTTTGATATTTCCATTCTAAATATGAAACACCTTTGTAAATAAGTCTTGATTGGTGAATTAAAATTGCCACTAATAGGACCACAACTAAAATTCCATAAACAGAGCAAACGAAGCATAAACTTATTCTGAAAAAAGAAATGACATTATCAAAATTAAAATACAATCACAATCACTAATAATAATATAATATTAATGCAATAAATATTTAGAACATGTAATTAGTAATTACCCAATGGTTGAATAGATATCTGGACAAGAATAAGGAACTAAAACGAACCGCTTGAATAAATATTTTGGGTAACAAATTGTAGTCAGTGTCAAAAGAACATTGTAGGCCAAATGCAATGAAGCAAATATTAAAGTAGAAATAAACCATTTTTTGTTATTTCTTCCAATACAGCAGTCGATCCTAAAATAAGTAAAAATGATTTTTTAAAATTGAATCCATTGAATTTTTAAGCATTGAATGCATTACCATACGCAGTGATGATCTCTTCCAACAATGTAAAATTGGCAAGTTCGGCAAAAATAGAATGATGGTAATTTACTCTTCAAAAGTGTTTCATCTTCTTTTCCACCCAATTTTGTACGATATACAAAATACAGTGTTAAACACAAGAGAATAATATTAATGGAATACTCAATATGAAGAACTTCCATAAAAGAAATCAATTGATGCTCAAATACAAAAAAGTTAAAAGCGATTCCAGAAATTGCAAAGGACATGAAAAATTTAGTTCTTGGTATTTTATAAAGAAATGTTCTTCGAAGTACTTGTATAGATATTGGAAATAATAGTAGAGAAATAATCGTCCAAATTGGTCCAAGTGTTCCCAACAAAAGTAAAGATGGTACAAGTATAACTGGTAATAAAATATCAATTTCAATTTTTATTGCTCCATTTATCCAGGGGATTCGAAGTCGATCTAGAAATAATGAAAAAATTTCATTGAATCTTCCTTTTGGCTGTGGTTGACGTTGAATTAATCTGTGAGAAAGTAAATAGGCAAAATATGAAGAATAAAATGCACTTGATATATTTATAATAATAATGAATCAATTTTTATCTTATATACCTTTCAAATGTATCATCAATTGCATCGCAGTCGCAACAACATCCAAATATATGACTTTTTTCTCCTTGATCGTTTATATATTCACAACAGCAAAGTGCTTCACTAACTCCAGAATTGTCTTCATTTCCTTCAGAAATCATTTTCTACGAATATTTCCTCATCCTCTAAAAGAATATAAAAAATTCAATATTTTAACTTTAAAAATTAAAATCTCATTTCAATATTTAACTACCATTATCATTCGAACTCGAATAGAAAATTATTATTTTGTGATTATGATTATTTATGATCAGCAGCTCTAGCAGCTCTAGTACTCTGTAGTTTCATGAAAACATTAATGAAATATTTATGCTTAGTAGGCACATTGTATCTTATTTTTATCTTTCCATAATTAAAAAGTTAAAGATCAAAAAAGGTTTAAAATATTACATTCATTCATTGGTGAACATATTAAAAAATGCTTATTTTTATCCATAATCCATAATATTGAATTATCTGTTTTTTACAAGTGCAAGGATTTTATAAGGTATAAACTTACTAATTACTACTTCTACTTATTATTAGAGCAATTAGCAAATTATTAAAGAGTATTTTTAATTTTGAAATGCATTTAAGTATATATGTTACCTATGTTTATGTTGTGTCTATTACAAATATTAAGTATATATAAGTAGGTAATATAAAATATAGTAGGGTAATGAAAATTTCTTATCTCTAATCTATTACTATTTATATATATTACTCTTTCAGTTTCATTCAAATAACTTGAAACTAACTTATTGAAACTTCATCAATATTTCATTAAAAATTCAAATAGACACATCTAAACTCAATCAAATTAAAATCATGTTGAAAATTAGATTAAAAATAATTTTTTTATAAAATTGCTGATGTTAAGTATCAATAATAAATATTAATAAAGATTAAAGATCTCGGCTCAAAATTCTTCTACTTGAAACTTAGAACCTAGATTATATGGCATGCATAACCCATTCTTTATGAAAATCTAATTAGCTTTGAGATAATGAGTAGTAATAAGTTACTACTTGTAACTCATTGTTTGAGTAATGACATTCTATTATTAAAATAGAATAGAGTCAAATTAATATATATTCGAGACGATTGTTTTAAAATGTATAAAAAAAGTCAAGGTTATCAAAAATAAATAATCTGCAATTTATAAATACAATTAAAAACTATACCTTACCTTTTATCGAGCCGGCTCAATTTGAGCTAATTTTTTGGTTTATTCTTCACAAGTTCAAAAATATTGTTCATTTACTGTTATTCATAGAATCAATTTAAAGTTGAACAGTTGGACGAGCTATTGCAGTTCTAAAGTAATCTTTCATCGTCATCGGTCACCACGTCACAAGTCAACCCAACCCAATCAATTAGCAAGTTTCAAAAGTATCCAGTTAAAAATAAGTTTTTAAAAAGCAATTAAAATGCCGAACGGTTTGGACGTGGAAATGGATGAGAATGAGGACTCACAGTCTGAAAGTGGACAGAGTCAAAGTGGGACAGAGACAGAGACCGAAACAGGAAGTGAAATGACCCAAAGCCAAAGCCAAAATGGACAGAAAGGGGTAGCCACTTAAATTTAAAAAACAATGAAATGTCAAAAAATAAAAAATCAACAAGTCCAAAAAAATGAGAAATCAGTTTCAGTAATTCCCTCAATGAGATCCGCTTTTAGTTTTAGATTTTTCAATACGAGGAGGAGTCGAGTGAGTGAGTGAATGTAGGATTTTTGAACTTGAGATTATTTTTCTTTGTTCACTTTTTGTTCAATTTCTAGAATTCAGCTCTGATAAATCCGATTTTATCCCTCTAAACATTACGAGTATGAGTATTTTGTATCTTGAAATTGGAAAAAAATATAATTTTCAGAACTGATTTAAATGAATGCAAGTCCTTTCGCCGATCTCACGACTTCTTTATTGGTAATTGAAATTGAAATCGAAAAAAGCAAGCCAAGCCAAGCCAAAGCCAAACAGCAATCACCAAGCATGCAATATATGCCATATAAATTTTTAATGCAATTTATCCAATTTGTCAACTAACTTATTGGCATCGACATCGTTTATTTATGTTTTTAGGTTCCAGTAATAAGATTAGGAATAGGCTTTGTTCACCCAAAGCTAAAACTAAAACTAAATATAAAATAGGTTTTGGTTTGGATTTTTGTTCGAATTAGAACCTTAATAGCATACAGTAAGGAAAACTAGTTTTCCTTACTGTATGTTAATAGTCAATGACTATGATATTTTTATTGGATTTTTTGTCGTTCGAGTTGAGTTGAGTTTTAAAACTTACTCTTATTAGAGTGAATGTATTTTGTAGGGTAGGTACTTATTTTATTTGAAAGTTTGAGCATGGTACTGGTCATGGTCGATTATCACAATTTGCAAATCAAATTACCTTTTTATGAATTTTCTTTTTTTCCATTTTATAAAGGAATATTTTGGGAATCGAAATGCTAAAGGTGAAAGACATGGTCGGGGTAGATCTGTTTTGCCAAATGGTGATATTTATCACGGTATGGTAAATAATATTTTGATTTTTTCTTACTATACTACTATACTTTTGTACTAAATTAAAAATTATCTAAAATTCTTTCAAAACTTTACAGGATGCTATTATCGAGGAAATCGACATGGACTTGGTGTGTATCGGTACAAGAATGGAAATGGTGCTCGATATGGTGGAGATTGGAATTTCGGTGAAAAGAATGGCTGGGGTAGGTTTATCGACAATTATTTATGAAAATCGATTCCGATCAAAAATGTAATTTTCCCGATACTTTATCAGGTACTTTTTTCTATCCTGATGGATCACAATATACAGGTACCTATGTTTATTATAATCTTATATCATGGATTTCCAATTTAAAATACATTTTTTAATTTTTTAGGAAATATTCATAAAGATCTTAAACATGGTTGGGGGGTTTATGTCTACGCAAATGGTGACGAATATGAAGGTACTTAATATTTATCTACAGATATTTTAAAATGTAATTACTGGTAGTATGAGGTTTCACTGAGGATTTTTTTAAAGGTTGGTGGTACTGTGATCAAAAAAATAACCGTGGAATCTATCGAACGAAAAGTACTGGAGAAAAATTTGTCGGTTATTGGCTTCTTGGTGATCGACACGGTGATGGGATGATTATCCGAAAAAACCACAAATATGTTGGATATTGGTACAAGGATGTTCCAAAGGACGAAGGTGTTTTCATTTATCCAGAGCTGGGAATTGAACAACATGGAACCTACATTCATTTCAAAGTGACTCCAGGAAATGAGGAAAAATGGATTGATGAAGGACACCAAATAAGAATGATAAGAGCTGATGATCCACCACAAAGTCCCTATGTACTTGAACGAAGCCTCTCTGAAGGTGGTGGTGGTGAAGTGACGGTGATGAATGACTCTGATAGTGTCAAATCAAATGTATCTCCAATGGATGAAGATGAAGTTCATACAAAGATGAAGTCTTTTGTTGAGAAGGAAGTTGCTAAGGGTCAAACAAATCGAATTCCCATCATCCCCATGTGGCGAAACATTCGTGTGACTCCTTTGATGACTCAACTTTTGGAGGAAGATGTTCCTCCACCATCAATGCCAGCAACACCTCTACCACCAACTGATGGCGATGAAAGTGATTCACAATCTTCTAAGACTCAGGATTCTAAGACTCAGGACGCTCAAGACCAAGGTGGTGCTGAAAGTGTTGCTGAAGCTACTGAACAACCTCCTGAAGAATCTGAAGACGAATTAACAAATTCAAGACTTATGGCACAATCTCATCATCTGAATGAACCATATATGGGATCGGGTGTGGCCCAAGAAGATGACTTGGGATATAAAGGATTCGAAGGCGAAGTTTACAATCGGTTCTCCGAATTAAGTTTATCTGATGTTCCAGAATTTGTAGAGAAAGTTCAGGAGAAAGTCGACAAAATTATGAGTGGTCCATTTAGCAACACCGAAGGTACAATGGAGAATAGTACAAGTTTGTCGGAACGTTGGAGATACACGTTGAAGAATGGTAAGAAATGCCTGACGGCTTCAAGAATTCCAGCTCCACCACCAGCAATGGGTCAAACTGCACCTGAAAATCAATCCAGTACCAGTATGAATCCATCTGTTAAACAATCAGCAAGTCAGATGAGTTCAAAATCGAGCAAAGGTGCTTCAGAACAAAGTTCAATGAAATCTAAATCGAAAACCTCGTCCAAATCTTCGATGCAACAAGCGTCTTCCAAATCCAGTCTTTCTAAAATGGAAGATGATATACCCGAGGAATCAAATGAAGAATCGAATAATGAGGGTGATGAAGAAAGTGGTGATTATGAAGAAGAGGACGATGATAATAAAGGAATGATCAGATTAGAGGAAGAAACTCTTGATGAAAGTCAGTATGTTGGAAGTGAATACTATGATGAAAATGCTGGAAGTAGTGTAAAAGGTTCAGAAAATCAGAGTGAAGCTGGAAGTGAAGGTCAAAGTGAAGCTGATGGGGGAAGTATCTTGGTAATCAATCCTTCTGATCCAGGAAATGTTGTTGTTGATGAAAGTAATGTTCCAATCGCTTTGGAGGAAAAAATGGCGTAAGTTTTTAGTAAAAAAGAGTTTTTTTGCGATATGATATGCATAATTAATAAAAAATACAAAAGCCATAATGATAAAAAATTTAATTTTTTTCGTTTTTAGTGATTTCAAGGATATTGACGAGGAGGAATGATCTTGAATTTGGACTTGGACTGATATGACTCGATGAATCAGATTATTTAATAAGATCTCAATCTCAAACTCAAGTCAAACTTTGATAATTTTTCTTAAGATAAAACACTTTTCGGAAAGCTTTTATATAATTTAATTATAATCAATAGTAGGTAAGTACATAATTTTATGATCTCATTTCTCATCAAAATCACTTATATCAGTAATTTAGTAACAGTCCGACCAACAACATGTATATAAAACTGATTTATTTTTGTACATAAACTTTTTGTGATCAAGATTAAATAGATAAAGATAAAATTATGTTTATAAACATCATTAATTAAATTAGTTTATGAGAGATTTTGATTACTTAATATAAATTGAGCTTTGTGACGATAATTAAGCGAACGCATTGGTCAAAACTTGTTGAAACTCCTAATCCTGTAAAAAAATTGATTTAGGTAATGATTTGTGTGAGTGATTGCGTCCAATGTTTTGGGAAATGAATGAATGAAAAAGATGCTTTTAGATATTTTAATTTTATACCCTTTTTATCAGGACTCCAAGCAAATGAAGAGATCGGTTGAGTAGAAAGTGTTGAATTTTGAAGGAGCTCGACATTTCCCATCACACCAACATCCTTGCCATCAGAAACGTCTCTTTTAACTCGTGCTTCAGGATATTTGCTAAATATACAAAGGAGATAATAATTTTAGAGTTGAAATTAGGTACTCGTACAATAGAATCTATCTAAATTTCCTTACTATCTCCAAAGACAGAGACTTCCTGATCCACCAGTAGTCATAAAAATGTCCCGATCTTGCGGAAGATGCTTTATACTCCAAATTGTTGAATTGTGTGCCTTGAAATCAATTAGTAAAAAGCATTAAACGTGTGATCTATAGACAAAATTAATTTCAAATTATGTAATTTACCTTTTCAGTTAAACAAGAATATCCTTTCAATGGATGAAAAGTTCGACAATCAAATATATGGAATTTCGATTCAAGTGTTGTAATCAGCAATTTATTGATAGGAATATCTTTTCTGTCGAATTCAATCGAGCAAACACCATTTGTGACATTATGCTCCCAGACTAACTTCATTGTTTTTAAATCAAATAATTTCACATCTCCATTATCATATCCACTACAAAGCATCCTTTCTTCATTGTTATAAGTATTACCTATGATCAATTAATTAATGATACCTATAAAAAATCGTCAAAATTACAGAAATAATGATCATTTCATTTACTTACCAAATCCAACAGCCCAGCAATCTCGTTGATTTTCTCCATCAGGATTTTGTATGATAGCTACTGGTCTCTCTTTCTGTCGAATATCCCATACTTTAACTGAACCTAATTAGATCACGATCACAAATAGGTATCTTTAACTAGGTGTATAAATAATGCAAATCCAAATTATTGAATAAGGCTTTACCATCTTTTGAACCAGTAGCAATTTCAGGTGATCCACATGTGACACCACCAATCCCATCGATAGCATTTATAATTTCATTATGTGCTTTAACATTGTACACTTTCAAGGATGTTTCCAAATCCCTAAAGTTCATTAATCAAATCAATTAGCTCCTATGACCTCTAATCTTTAAAAGCATAATAAACCATGTAAATAAAATCTTACCAAATATCCAGATTTCCAACAAAATCTCCAGTAGCCAAGTTCCTCTTACCATACCCAGAAGCCCCAAAGGTCGAGCACTTGATTGCATGCTGGGTTTCAATCTATAAAATTACAATAAAATCTTAATTACAGTGATAATCATCTAATTAATTATAATATTACAAACCTCCTTAATTGTGGTCAATTCACTGGGTGCGACTTCAAGGACCTGTATTACCCCAGAACCCCGAGTTTTCGATCCAACAATAGTAAAATGAGCAGTCTTGGGGATCCATTTACAGTCGAACAAAGTGAAATCCATGGATTTCTCCAGGTGGGAAATCATTAATGGTTTCTCCATGATTGTAATTAGTAAATTGCAATTACAATACAATACAATTAAAATAATTAGTCAAAAATGACTCAAAAACTAAATTGGACCTTTTTCTCAAAATTCTCAAATTGCAACTTTTTTCTTTTTACGAAAAGTGCGTGTAAAATATCTAAAATGAGCCTCATTTGAAACCAAATAGAATTTTTGGAATTTAATTTCGATATTTTTTTTTATTAAAAAAGTTAATTTTTTAATTGTTGTTTACTAATAGGCAATTGTAATTAAAACTATCAGAATGATGAAATCTAGGTCAAAAGGTCAATCTCGTAAAAATCTGGAAAAAGAAACACCTGAAATTGTATCTGACGAGGTAAGTTTGATCAATTTATCGACTTTTAAAGTTTTTTTTTAGCTCTTTTAGTTTTTAATTTTAATTCAATTTTTTAATTTGGTTTATTTGATGATGTTGCTGTTGCTGTTGTTTTTTAGGAATCGGAAGTTGATGAAGATGATGTTGGAGAAGAACAAGATGCTGATGATGGAAGTGTAAGGATTTATAGTATTATTTTATTGTTGTATCTATTTTATTTACCTAATATTGATTTTGGTTGTTAAGTTGTTACTAGTCGTTGTTTGTTTGTTTTGCTGATTGTTATTGTTGTTGATTGTTTTATAGGAATCCGACCAAGGTGATGAAGACAATAGTGATGATATAGAACAAGGTGCTGAATCAGATACCGATGAGAAAAGAGTAAGGGAATAAACATTTTTGTGTCGTAATGTAGTAGTTGGCATTGCCGATTGTCGAGTTCCTATTTTTTAAAAGTATGGTCTATTTATTTAATCATTCAGCTCTGAAAATCCTTGTTTTAGCCTGAATTTTACAAATAAATTGAGAATTGAGACCATATTCTGCTTTTTCAGAGCTGAATTAAATAATTGGCATGCATAGTTAATAATAGTAGTTTCCGTTAGTTAAAGACTAAAGACTAAAGATTTTAGAATTTGAGTTTTTAATTAAGAAGCCATGTCAGTGTCAGTGTCAGACTAATCATTTCTACACATTTTTATAATACTTTGGTTCAAATGAATGCTTATGGCATTTTATTTTTATTTTATTTACAGACTGAAATCAGAAAAGAATTGAGCAATCTAACATTTGAAGAATTAGCTGCATTGAGAGATAAGCTAGGATCCAAGGTTTATGATGAGGCGATGTTTGGGAAAAGGTCAACTAATAAAAGTACCCTGTCATCTTCGGCAAAAAATATTAAAACTTTTATACGAGAGAATAAAAATAGACCTAGGGAATTATCATCCAAGATAAGAGTACCAAAAGTTAGAGAAGTTGCTCATGTACCAAAGAAAAGATCTCGTGATCCAAGATTTGAAAATTTATGTGGAGATTATGATGAAAAGGTAAGATTAAAATTACAATTTACAGATTTTAATAAAGTAAAATTAAATCATTTATTACTATTTTGCTATTTTATAGGTATGGAACTCAAATTATTCATTTATAAAAGAAATACAAGAAAAGGAGACAAAAAATTTACAAAAGAAACTCAAAGATAAGGAATTGGACAAAGATGAAGAAAAGGAAGTTCGTAAACATCTTCAGAAAGTTGTAAGTATTAACAGGGATTAAAATATACGCATAGATTTACCAAATTTTAATTAATTTTTTAGAGAGAGAAGGAGAAATCAGAAGTTTTGAAGAAAAAAGAGAAGGAGAAACAAAGATTAGTAAAAGAAGAGAATATCAATAGACTCAAAGAAGGAAAGAAACCTTATTATATGAAGAAATGTAAGTTATTATTGCTATTTTTAATCGAAAGTTTGACATTCCTTATTTTTAATTATAATATTTTATGATATTTTTTTATAGCTACCAGAAAATATGTCGAATTAGTTGAAAAATACGATGAGCTTAAAGCATCTGGAAAACTTGAAAAATACCTCAAGAAAAAGAGAACAAAGAATGCTATTCGTGATAAAAAATCGTTAAAAATGCATAAATAATCATAATTTTTAAAGCCTTTGGACTTTGTTATAAAACGGTAAGAGGTTTTTATTTAACTATTCGAGATTTTAAAAAATAAATAAACTTTTAAGATTTTTTTTAACTAAACTAAAAATATTAAGCAACTCTTTCAGCTGAAAAGTCAAATTGGTTAATTCTGAATACTGCATCATAAACAGCATATCCTAAATTGAATAAGGATAATATATTAAAATGGAATGATATATAATTATTTCATTGTTACCTAATGGAGAGTTAGCACATTGGTTTGAGAGATTTCTCATCAAATGGCGATCATGTTGAATACTGAATCTCTCATCATCATCGGATGTCAAATATAAAAGCTCTAAATTTAAATTGGCCCAAATTCCTAAGAAAAATGAAAAAATATTGAGCAACTATGCAAAGTGTAAATTGTAATCTAACCTTCAACACAATATCTTGATATTTCAGCAAGTTTAAATTCAACTCCCGAATTTTCAAATCTAAATATTCTCATTTGTGATTCATTCTTTTCATTCTGATCTATCGATAGAATAATCTTTTGTTCTCGTTCAATTAAATCCGAGATTTCAGACGGAGAACAAAATATATAATCTCTCTCGAACAAAGTTAGTTCATCGAATATTTCTTCTTCAAACGTAAAATCATTCGAGGAATTATTTGTACCTTTACCTTCAATATTGATTATTTTGTCGTCTATCACACCATCATTTGTTGAAGAATTGTAAATTTCATCTAAAGTTAATTTTGCAGCATATCTAAAATCAACAATCAGAAATTAAGTATCAAGATTGCTCATTAGATATATTTTAAATTACCTAAAGGCCTTGACTATAAGTTCTTCAATATTTCCTTTACTTTTGGCATCTTGACGAAGTTGTTTAACTTCTTTATAAAACTCAATTTTAAAAAATTTACTTAAATCAATCTCGTAAATATCTGTTCAAAAAATAATTTTAAATTAGGACTAATTTACAATGATTTCTATTCATGCTTTTGTACCATTAGGTTTCCCCATAACCAATTTCCATGCTTTTTTACAAAATCTTTCAATTTTTCCTTGAAAAAGCTTCGACTGTGTTGTAGTCCCTAGGCATCTCTGGACCCATGCTAAATTTATCAAGTCTGTTTGATTTTGCCTTGTTTTGTCACCACCACCAACATTATGATCATCAGAAATTGAAATATTAAGCGATTGAAAATTTAATTTATTTTCTAACAAACTTAATCTCCTTGAAGTCTCGGATGGTACTGTATTCATTCCAGGCAAATATGGAAATTTTAAATTATTATTTGGTCCAGCAGTTACTTCATCATCATCATCTGTTGGTTCAGATTCATCTCCTGGATCATCACTTTCAATATCACCTGCTGTGTCTTTAGTTGAATAAGAATTCTTCTCATCAACAACAACAGCACCAACATCATAATTAAAAATGGTTTTATTAAGGCCCTTTGATTTTGATCTATTTTGATCTCGACCTGATGGTGTTCTGTCTCTTGAGTCACCACATTCGATTGTTGAATCTGATTCATTTCCATCTGAAAACATGTGAATAAAAGTTGGTGAAGCACTACCAAGGTGAAAACCAGTAGCTATTGGACGTCTTTTAAATTCAGGACTATTTTTCAAAAGTAAGAATGAAAATGCCCGAAAAAATGATCGTCTCAAAATCCTCACATCTTCAGTGCTGAATAAACTTGTCAATTTTGACTTGGCTTCAACATAAGTTGCAATTGGTATTGTCATTTTAGGCTTGGTTACACTGAATAACTGGGATATGTTGCAAATCAGACTACTAGAATTACCGTCTGTCTCATTTCCGAATGCTTTCTCCAGTATTTCGTCTAGCCATGCTGCTTCCTAATAATTTTGTAAAAAGTACCCCATTATATTTTTAGCACATCAAATTGAAATTAAAAATAGGTTACTTGATGGTGACATGAGGTCTGTTCTTGCATTTCAAGCCCTTTAATCTGGATATAAATATAGTTCCAACTCGTAGTAATAACTCGTAGAAAAAGTAATCTATCCTCAAATCTGGCGATATAACATTTACCTTCTTCCAATTCTATGAATGAAATATAAAATTTAGGCATTATGCTGCATACTACTATGAAGTATAAAATGAATTTTCTAAAATAAAATCTGATTTCGAGATTACTACAAATGGTTGAAAGTCGAGCTTACTTAATCGAATTTTTCGAGCTTTCCTCAAAAACCCCCTGGTAAGCTGTGGACTAATCTGTGAATAAATCATAGAGTCGAGAATTTTATTACTCAAGCAATTTCCTCCCAATATTTCAATTTCTTTCTTCGTTTTTGGAAACCATCTCTCTTTGAAAAATGTTGTAGGTCTTGGAAATCCAATTAAAAATATTGGAAGGGTGAAAAGTGGTAGTAAAGTTGTTCCTTCGATCAACGTGGTTAGAATTAATGAGATCAAAGACACGGGTAGAAATGCAATCGAAATAACTGGAATAAAATAGAAAAATTGAGCATTTTAAACAATCAGAGCCCTACTGAATTTACTAATTTTGAAACTTACAAATGTATCGAGCATTATTCTCCAGCAAAGGTGTAGTTGATGTAGCATGGAAAAAAATGAGCATCATTTTGATATAATTGAAAAATCGGGTAATTCTCGATCTGACAAGTGAAGTTAGTAGGAGAAAGCAAGTGAAAGTAAACCTTCTAGGTGGTAATATATCTTCTGGGGCATATTTGAGACACAGTGTTGTAATTGCCATGTCCAAAGTGGTCCATTTTGGATCCATTATACTCTGTGCAAAGGCTCTGATTGTCACCGTATACATCAAGAGATAAATTAGTGATTGGGTATTTAAGGTCCTTGGTTTTTGTTCAAATACAATTTCAATACTTATCCAGGCCTAAAATATCATAATACAGGAGGTTATATTAGTCAAATTTCAAAATCGATTTTACTAATTGCTTGCAAATTGTAATTACGTGTAAGATGAACATTAGCAACGAGTCCCATATACAAAATACAATCAAGTACAACTTTCTCGGTAAAGTTTTCAAACTGAGCAGGATTTTACGACCTATCCAACATGATAGTGCATTTACTAGGCAGAAAATCATAAAAGCTTCAGTCCATTCCTGGAGAAATTCTGGAACAACTGCTAGTAATATAGCAGATAGGGAAATGATAATGGACAAAGTTGGTTTGATTATTTGAGTGAGGAATGATTTCGCAGGTATGTCTTCACACAATGAGGCTTTTAATTTGAGTAATAAACCTTGGGATTATAAAAAATAAAAATAAAATAGATTACAATCTCATTATTAAGTATAAAGGTACAAAAGAGTTATCGCTAATGCATTTTATAAAATCAATTCAAGTTCAAGGTTTTGAAAGTAATTCAGCAGACCTTAAGCGGTCAGAAATGCTTTTTTTTTCTGGATTTTAATTTGCATTAACCTAATTGGATTAAGATTACTCTGTATATACTAATTAGTTAATTGATCTCGAGCTTACCTGCATCACAACTAATAAAATAAGCAGCTATACATTCGATAATAATCACTAGGATGGTATCCTGACCGCACATGAATACAAACGTGGTACAGAAAACCACGAGGATTAGACCAATGAAAGAACCAAAGTAGAAAAATGATGGGGAACCGCCGACAACACGCAATACCTGGATAATTTAATATAGATATAATTATTTATAATTAAATAATGACTTGTATCGATTTTCTATAATTTGTTTTTGTTGACTTATGTACTTACAGGTTGTAAGAAAAGAAAGTCTCATATTTCAAATGCCAAAAATATAATTACCTATAGTAAAATTAACTACCCACTACTATAGGGTAGGGTACTATACCTAAAAACATCTCGATTCGAACTTTTTGCTGCTTCTTTTTTAAAAATAAATCTAGATACACCTACTATAATATCAATAATGTAGAGATGATCTCTATTTTTGAAATCAATCAATCGAATCGTGAGAAATTCTTGCAAAAAGCTGCCTACATCTACATACTATCTACTACCTATCTTTATCTTTAAATGATACCTATATGGAATTCGATTAAAAAAGTAGGAAATCATACTTATCAATTTCTATCATTTTATCTTTAATAAATATAGAGATAGGGTGGGTATAAGGGTACTATCATTATTAGTAACTTACAAGCTCGATAATCCATGGGAAGAATGAGTCCAGAGGTGGTAGAATTCCAAAAGCCCATAGAATTGGTAAAGTGACGAGGCCTATGGCATACCATTCATAATTAACTTCTTCGGCAAAACTATCAAAATAAAACTCATAATTATTCAATTCATGTATTGATTTTATAATCATAGTGCATATAAGCTAGGTAATAATAAAGTCAAGGGATATAAAATATTTTAACTCCTTGGGTAAAGTACTAATATACGGGTACTGGTACTCAGAGTCAGAATCAGTACTTACTATGAATGTAGTGTAAATAAGAATCCAATAAGAAATGTATAAAAAGGTCTATACAAAAAGTCTTTTCTTCGAATTGCATCAAATGTAGCAATTTCAGGTGGGAAATTAATCACAGAACTGTACCGGGCTGAACAAAGGGAGAAAAGTCCAAAACCTCTCAGCAATATTGATGTATCCTATAATAACAGAATTCAAGATTAATGGCATTCTGCATATCGATATTTGACCCAAAGCTTTTAAGCTTTTTCGTTAAAAAGATATGTGCAATGCAATGAGATTTTAACCAAAATTTTGAGAATATTTTACAAAAATTCTGTATAAGATTGCCTAAGTCCTAAAGTCCTAACTTAATTTAAATGAAATATCCCCAGCTTAGAAGATGCCCATTTTCTCATATCTCCTATAACATTTTGAAGTTTTGAAGATTATGTAGGTACCTTTCGAACAATTAAAGTTGTACAAAGAGCAAAGGACAAAGTTGAGCAGATGATAGCAGACAAGTGATGGAATCCAACCTGAACATTAGGTGCAATAAAATTCCAGGTCGAAGGATGTAATAACCCTTTATAATAAATCTAAAATTCCAAAAAAATCAATAATTAAGTACAAATACAAAGGTCAAAAAACAGTGTAATTTACATGATCTTCTTCAGCTAGATGATTGCTAGGTGTACTAGGTACTGTATGAACTCTTGAAGATCTTTTCAAGTGAATTACAAAGGCATTGAGGGCAATTTCCATGAGCAAAACAGCACCACCAACTATACAGGAAATACCCAGTGGGTCTTGAACTAGATCTATTATTTGAACTAGGGTCAGGATAACAGCCGGAAATAGAAAAATGATCACTTGGACTATAAGAAATAGTGGTGGAGCAAAGAGTACAGGACCACCGAGAAACGTCTGGAAAATTCTTTTAACCGTGAATAACTTTTTATATTCGGAAATTAGTGGTGGACTCATTTTGACACTTGACACTTGCCTAGTAACTTCCTAGTAAATTCAAGTACTTTAACAGCGATATATCACTAAAAAAATTTCACAAAAACTTGAGATTTTTTTCAAAAACCTCGAGTTGATGATATCCCTACAGGAGTCATTGTAAAACTAACCAGATTTTTGAACAATTTCAGTGAAATATGCGTACCTATACTTTAAAAATGCTTTTTTATGACTTTAGAGAGTTCAAAAATTCTTAAAACTTTCTAACCAGTTCCGCAAAGCGGATATGAGCATATAATAAACGGGAATATTTGTATGTACCTGTATGTACCTTAGTACTTCTAGTAGTACATTGTCCAGGTTCAAATATCAAAAAGTGTTGATTTTATTGATTATGGTAGTGTATGGGGAAAGTAGCCATGGTAATGCATGGTAGTAAATTGAGCTTTCGATTAAACTAAATATTTATCGATACACTTTAGCTTTTTAGATTAGAT
>JAQIXA010001405.1:0-25122 GCA_034699045.1 Nanhermannia cf. coronata Gr-Ori-00579 | reverse complement strand
TTTTGGTTGTCGAAAATTGGCGTTGAGACAAAAGGAACAAAAAAGACCATCCTCTCAACTCATAGCAAGTGTAAGCTGGCTATACCCTCAGCTATACCTTGCTATATAGTCCCTATGGCTGTAAGCCAGCTCATGTTTGTCTCTTATTATTCCGATTTAATACATCTTTGAAAAACCATTATGTAGCCTCAATTTTACAAGTAAATGTACATAAACTTTAGTTCAAATTCGGGTTTTTCATATTTCAATTTTAATTTTAATGAGTTGACTTTAATTATAATTTTTTTACTACTTGAAACTATTTTTGTTCTAAAATTTGGTTAAAATTGACTAATAACTAATAGTTTAGTTAGTAGCCGCTTTAATTACAAGGTCAAATAAATTTACATTTTATTTTTTAGGGATGCCATTTTAGAGCGAGTGGAGAAAGAAATGTCAAGTGGATTTGATTCGAATGATATAACAAGAATTTTAGTTGCTTCAATGATCCAGTATCATATGGGAAATTACGAGTCAGCACTTCGGTATCTTCATCAAGCCGATAATTTGGAATGTTGTGCTCTAACCATACAAAGCCTATTAGCTTATGATCGAGTCGATTTGAGTCTTAAAGAGTTAAAATCAATGCAGGAGAAAGATGAAGATGCAATTTTGACACAAATAGCCACGGTTTGGGTTAATCTTCGAACAGTAAGTTAAAATATTTGCATTATAAATGTATTATCTATCTAAAATAAAATGGATCAAATTATTTTATTTTTATTTTTTTAGGGCGGAGAAAAATATCAAGAGGCATACTATATTGCCCAAGAAATCATTGATAAATATGGCAGTACACCAATGCTTCTAAATTTACTTGCAGGATGTCATATTGGTAAGGACTTGGACATCATATTTTTACAAGGATAGTTGATTTGAATTTTAAAAATCCCTTTATTTCAAAGCACAAGGAAAATACGAGGAAGCAGATTCTGTACTTCAAGAAGCTTTAGACAAGGTAATAATTATGACTAGGATAACGATACAGAATACAGATAATAAATATAAATAATAAGAGCAGTAAAACTAACCTATAATTTTTTATCGATTTATATCTAGGACCCAAATAATGCTGATACTTTAATTAATCTTTATATGAATTCAAATTTTGTTGGGAAATCACCAGAGGTAATTCTTTATAATTTAGGATTTTAATTATTAATCCAACTAACAACTTTTTTAAATTTTATTTAAAGGTTACAAACAGATTTTTGTCGCAACTGAAGGATGCACATCCTAATCATAAATTCGTCGAGGACTATCACAAAAAGGAAAATGAATTTGACCGAGTTAGCAAAACATTGGGTCGAGTTCAATAAGTACCTACTACCTAATTTTATGTTCTCGTGCTTATTTTAATTATTACATCTTTTTTGGTAAGGTATACAATATTTTTTTTGTAAATAATTTATTAGATTATATTTTGTTTCAAATTGATTGAATAAAATATAATTTTTGTTATGATTATAAAATGATTTTTTATCTCCATAGATTAATTTTAATTAAAATAAATATAAATAGGTAATTTTGGAAAAAAGATTCTAAACTAAATGTAATTTTTTTGACGATCAAATATTTCCCATTAGTGTTTAATCATAAAAATTAGAAATTAGTTTAAATCTAAAAATGGCCATGCTGGGAAAGGTACGTAAGAATAATTGAATAATAATTTGATTTGTGGACAATTTTCTAATTGTTCTTCGTTATTATTAGAGAGCAGGTGGCTTCTTGAAAGGTTTAGCATCAAAACAAACTGGTGTTGTAATTTATCGTTCAATCCAGACCTCAGCTTCACTTCATGATCAAGATGGCTACAATTTTAGTAAGAAAATTAACGAACTCGGGCAAAATTATGTTCAATTTTTAAATTTTTATTTTCCTGATTTTTCTAGAAATGACCTCAGAACAAAGAGATCTTCAGGAATTGGCTAGAAAATTTACAGCAGATGAGATTATACCAAATGCAGCCAAACTTGATCAGTCCATGGTTAGTCAAACCATTTGATTCTAATTATGCTTCATTTTCCATTGTCAATTCATTTAGGAATTTCCTTGGGATATCTTCAAAAAGGCTTGGGGGATCGGTTTACTAAACACCTTTGTTCCAGAAAAAGCTGGTATGGATTTCATTACTGGAAATTGAAACAAGATTTTTATTTATTTCCAAAACTAATAAATTTATGTCTATAACTTTTAGGTGGAGCAGCATTGGGAAATCTTGATCAAGTTATTGGTAAGTAGATAAATGTAATAAATTAAGAATAAGTAGGTAAAAAACTTTCAATTCTTTTTAATCTATAATTAATACAAATACTCATTTCTCTTTCTATTAATAAGGTGCTGATGAATTGGCCTATGGATGTACTGGTATTTTAACAGCAATTTGTGGTAGCGGTTTAGCCGCAGCACCTCTCTTGAAAGGTAATATATTTTATAAATAATTAATTGAACATTAATATTAATAATTATTAATGAACATTAATAAGGTTTTGAAATTCTATTATTAAAGGTGCAAATGATGAGCAATTGAAAAAATATTTGGGCAGATTAGTCGAAGAACCTGTTCTTGGTATCAATAAATATTATTTTTTAGTTCGATTTTTTAGTTCCAACTGTTTTTTTTTTGTCTTTCATAGGTGCTTATTGTGTAACCGAACCAGTAAGTTTAAATATTTTGATTTTTCTTTTAAATGTAATCATTCATTAATTTACATCATTTTAAAGATTGCTGGATCCGATGTGGCTGGTATTAAAACACGGGTAGAAAAGAAAGGAGATGACTATGTCATTAATGGAAGTAAAATGTTTATAACTGGTGGTTCGGTGGCTAGTTGGTATTTTATTTTGGCAAGGTCTAATCCTGACCCAAAGTGTCCAGCAAATAAAGCATTTACAGGTAATATTCGTAAATATTGAAAAAAGTACAATTCTTGAATGATAAAAGCTATTTAATTTTTCTGTATTTTCTATCTTCTATCCAGGATTTGTATGTGACTCGAAATTACCAGGGATCACAGTTGGTCGTAAAGAAATTATGATGGTAAATCTTATATTAAAAAACTGAATGATTTCCATATTAAAAACTTGCAATTTTAGGGTCAAAGATGTTCAGATACTAGAGGTATTTTTAAAATTATAAAAAATAAAAAGGATACTTTAACTATAAGCTAAAAATCTATTTATTTTGTTAATTTTTTTTATCAGGTATTACATTTGAGGATCTTGTATTGAAAAAGGAAAATGTACTCACCGGTGAAGGAGCTGGCTTTAAATTGGCCATGGGTAATTTCAAATAAAATTCGTTTTATACAAGATAATTCTAATACAAGCTTTTATACAAGGCGCTTTTGATTATACAAGGTAATTATCAAATAAAATCGGTTTTGATGAAATAAGTTCAATTAATATCCTGATTATTCATAGACCTGGAGTAGCTATTGGCGGTGTTGGAATTGCTCATAGGGCTTTAGATGAATCCACAGGATATGCAATGCAAAGAAAGGCTTTTGGAATGCCCATTATTAGATTCGGGGTATCATATTATCGCTATATAAAATTCATAAACTCTATATAAATATTCTAATCCTGGTGTTCTGAATTAAATCTAATATGTAGGCTATCTCTGATATGCTCTCTTCAATGGCTTGTGGTATGGAATCAGCTCGATTACTAACTCGTTATGCAGCCTGGCTTTATGATATTGGAAAACCTAACACCTATATTGCATCAGTAAGTTTTAAGCATTTTTATTTTTTAAATATAATTCGTTAATTTATATCATTTTAAAAGATTGCTAAAGCTATGGCTGGTGAACTCGCTGTGAAATCTGCATCAGATGCTGTTCAAATACATGGTTTGGAAATAATTTTTCCGAATATCTAATGTATTTTACATTTCAATTGTTTTTTTTAGGTGGAAATGGCTATAATACCGAGTATCCAGTTGAAAAATTAATAAGAGATGCAAAAATTTACCAGATCTATGAAGGTACCACTCAAATTCAAAAGATGATTGTTTCACGTGAACATGCTGAACGGTTTGCCAAATCAGGGGGCAAAACATCGTACCAATGATAATTTGATTATATTCGATATTAGATACTTTTAATTAATCTCAATCTCAATTTATAGTATTGTACATAACAGTACCTATTTGTTTTGTCCTTCATATTTATTTAAATGTCTTTGTAATCTAAAACGTAAGTAATCAGAAAGTAAGAAAATGACATTTTGATATTTGTTAAATTAAATTGTAAATTGTCCTGTCCTTGATAAGCAAAATTAAAATTTCCTCGGAGAAAAAAATGTTTCAAGTACATATTCTTATATTATGTAAAATCGAACTCGAACTCGAACTACCTAATTATTATTATTATTATTTGATCGTGTCTTTCGAATCCGAAATATCCGAATGCCCTCGCTCTGTCTCGATTATCGAAGAAAAATTAAAATAAATCATCCTGATCCTATTATACATACGAGTACCTAATTTATAATTTATAAACTCTGCTCTGGCTCTGGAATGGAAACATTTTAACCTTTACTTTGACTTTGATTGAATTGAATTGAACAAGATATACACTAAAAAAAGTGAAACCAAAATCTGGTTTTTCATGGATAGTTAAAGATTAAATTACATAAACAACAAAATGTTGAAGTTTACAGTTGAATCATCGTGTCGTAAGTTAATTGTAATTGTAATTATTAATTATAATGTAATGTTTGAGACTTTTTTTGATTTTGAGTCTCAAAATTTGAGATCGATTTGAATTCTTTTACCCCATACTTTTTCGAGTTGTTTTAAAATTCCTCTAAAATTGAAATCAATTTTGTTTTTGTTTTTAAAAATCTTCCACTGCACTGTCTGAATCTGAATCTGAATCTGAATCTGAATTGGAATCTTTTCCATTCATTTTTTTTTCATTCGAGTTTTTTAATTTAATTTTTTTAATTATTCATTCCTAATTAAGATAAATGATAATTAGACCACTTTTAATCATTTCCGGTTCAACTATACTGCCACAATTAGGCCAAAAATAACTATTGTTTTTCAATTGAAGTACAATTTACATAATCAAATGGTTCGATCTTATTATTCTACACAAACTTATCCTTTTAATTGGGATTTTGTAGTCTCTGGTTTCTGGAAAAGGTAATTAAAATTAGCTAATTGCTACTGCTAATTGTAAATTAAATTAAACATGACACTTTTTGTATTATTTACATAGATATCCAAATCCTAGCTCAAATCACATTGTGTCTGAAGGTAATTTACAATTTTTTTTTAGTTTAGAAAAGAATAAGGTTTAGATTTAGAATTTAGAATAGTATATAGACTACTATACTGTTAGTAAATCATTCTAATTTGCCTTGGCCTGCAGTCGTTTTTAGGTAAAGTTGTAGTACTTATGTAAATGTCAATGGCAATCATGTCATTAATGTCAATATTCATAGATAAGCGAAGGCGTAATAAAAAAATTAATTGTCATTTATTAGATGTCATCAAAAGAGAGATTACCCCAGACGGTAATCTCCGTACGACCAAGCTGATAGTTAAAAGAGGTCAATTGTCCGGTGCTTATAGCTGGGTAAGTCTTAAGTCTTAAACATTAAAATTAGGTAGGGTACATAATTACTGATACTGACAAACTTTTATTGAAAATATTTTTTATTAGGCGTATCGATTCTTTCCTGGTAAAAAAATATCATCAACGATGCAAATTTTAGAAGAATCGATTGTGAACCCTAACCAGAAAGTTATGAAAGTAAAGACATTGAATTTTAATAAAACATGGAGAAGAATTTTGGGTGTCCTTGAAACTATCGTTTTTAGACAAGATCCAGAAAATACTTTGTAAGTTTTGCCTCGATTCGATTCTCAATATTGATTAATCCTCTTTTGCTTATTTTAAAAGCTTAACTTAAAATTATTTTGGTATTATATTTATTTTAGGCAAACCCTAGAAAAGAGGAGAGCTGTATTTTCATCATCAACTTATGGATGTAGGTCACTTTTTGAGAAGTTCGGGTATGAAAAATATCGTAGAAATATCATACTAACAAAAGATGGGTTCTTATTCAAGCTAAAATCTTTATATGGGCAAAAAGTCTGATTTTTATTTATATACCTAGATAAACATTTCTTGAAATTAATTTTCATAATTCATTCATGAGAAAGTGTTCAAGTCCAAATAATGTAGTATTAAATTAAAATGTATTTTTCTATAACTTACCATTTAGCAACTTTTATAAAATATCAAGCTCAACAAAAAAGTCAATCATGTAAAAATTTTACCAATTGGAATTGAAAATAGTCAATAGATAATTGAGAATAAGATTTTGAATAAAGTTTTTATAGACCATCGATTTCTGCCAACTTAAATTAAAAGTGCGTAAAATAAGTTAAATGAGTATAGGTAGGGTACTAAACTACACTACATATTAGTTAGACAAGAGTCATTAGTAAGATTTAGGTCATAAACGCTTTATTATTCATATTTATAATATTTAAAACAAACATTTTCCACTTATAGTAAAATTATAATCTCGTAAAATATTGATTTTTTATAGTACAATAATAATATATAGTTAAAATAGTAAATTCCTTCACCATTCAATTTCATAATCATATCAGTAAAATAAAATATCTTAACACAACAAATTGGATTTTTTATAAAAATATTACAGAAATGATACCTACTATCTAGATTAAATTTTTGATCGATATTAACAGCACAAACTCTCATGAATTACAAAAAAAATAATTAATATCTAAATGCGCTTTCATTAAACAATCAAAGCCAAAAAAATCCTATCTCAACATTTACAATACAATAGGTATCTCAATCTTTAATCAGTAAAAAATATTACAAGTCACTTTTAAACCCTTTTCGTTCTAATTTAATTCATTTATACAACTACTATCTATTTACAAATAATTATAATTAAAATCTTTCGAATTATTAAATTAAAGCTTTGTTAGTATAAAAAAACAAATTGACAAACTACTTTTTATAGGATTAGGATTAAAATAAAAATTGCATTTTCTAATACATGCATAAAATATTAAAAACTAGGTAGATAGGTAGATCTTATACAACTAGGTACATTAATAATTAAAATAGTAAAATTAGCAGATACAAAAATAACAACCTTTCATTCAATTAAAGAATAATTATGTGTTAGGTATATCATTATTTTATATTGTAAGCATTTGTACAAAGTTAAATTCGCTTTTTCGAAAATTTCATAAACCTTAAACTTTATAATTAAGTTTTTGCATTCATTCTTCGATATTTGAATTTGAATCTAAAAAATACAGACCTAATTTTAAATATTTTGCAAAGAACTCGCCTATATATGCAAATTATACTTTACATTCTTAGCTACATAAGTAAAAATAATAATAGGTTTGTTTTACTAGTAAAAAGTGGAAATTATAGTTAAAAGTTTCTACAATTTTTATATACAAAATCGAGCTTTCATCATCGTAAATAAATAGCCCTCAATTTCAATGTTTTAAATATGGAAATCCTCGTAAATCTAAAGGATTTCATATTCATATAAAAATATTAACTTACAGTATAATAGTAGTATTTACAAATACGATACAAATTTAAATTATAAATTTTTTTTAAGACACGATAGGGCTTCGAACAACAATCTTAATTTCTCCATCACCCAATTTTTTCATAAAATTCCAAGCTTCTGTTCTCGACTTATTGTTCATATTAACTGAATTAATGGACACGATAAGATCGCCCAATTTTAGATCTTTACTTTTCTCTGCTGGTCCACCTGCAAAAAATATTTATCATTAGTTAATAATTCTTTCATTATGTATAATAATATTTAAGATTTTATTTACCAATAAAAATCTTTTTGATTGTTAAAGGTTTATCTCCAGTAATAGATCCTTTACCACCCTCAAGAGAATATCCAAGCCCCCCAATCCCGGCACCATCTTTGACAAGTGTTACAGTCCTATGATAAAAATTTATGCAAATTATTAATTATCCTATCTTAATTAATAAGTACAAATTATCTAGTTTTTTTACCTAGGAGGTCCCCATTTATAATGACCATCATCATCATTTTCGAGACCAAAACTTGAGAGACTTCCATTTAACAGTGGTTCAACAGCCCTGTCTAATAGCCCTGTTGTTCCAGTTGTTTCATCAATTGTTTTAAATCCATTTGAAGCTCGACCTCGAGATACAACTAGGACTACTTCGGCCCTTGGTGCCTAAAAATCACAATTATAAATTTCATTATAAAGAATACTAAATTTCTCAAATTTCAAATGAGAAATACTTGATATCCGACAGAAATCAAAGGTTTTAAAGCCCAAAGCTTTTTTTATGTTTTCAATTGAAATAAAATTTACCTTCAAAAGATTGAGAGCTTCTCGATGTGTTAATCCTTTAGTACTTTTTCCATTTATTGAAAGTACCTATCAACAAAACATGAATATTAAAATCATCTTGGTCAGGTACCTAAATATACTTGAGTTTTGATATTTTATAGACATTTACCCGATCGCATCGATGGATTCTACCATCTCTATCTGCCAAACTGTTGTTAATAACTTTGTGTACCTATAAATGAACAATTTGCAAATTGAATTTAAAAAATGGTTAACTTGTAAATTTTGAGTTCTCGTATAGTAAAAACTTACAGTAATTTCGAAATCTAAATCTCTATAATCTATTTATATTACCTGTATATTTCGATTCTCATAGTCAGCACCTCCAGCCAATGTGATTCCAAGTGATCCTCCAGCAAATTCTCTGTGCAAAATCACAACAGCTACTTCATGATTATTGTTTCCAGCTTCTTCCAATGATAGATTCGCTTCATCGATCAATTGTTGTAATTCCTTTTGTTCAAAAAAAGAATCAATCATTATTAGTATTTTGGAAATAAAAAATCTTAAAAACTTAAGTTTTGAACTTATTATCAGGATTTTTAAAGACTAATTGTCTACTAATTGCTCTTTAAACACACCCACAAATATTTGCAAAAAAAATTGCAAGTGCAAAGTACACATAGACTTGGTAATGATCATCAAAAAATCCTTATCATTTTGGTCTATTTTTGATAATCGTTAACATTTTCCTAGAAAATTCTGATTAAGTACAAAATTAAGTATCTCTTATACTCATGTATGAGTATGAGTATATTTTGTGAGTCCAAGAATTTTTACATAATTTCACAAGTAGTAAAAGTGATTCTCTCTTATTAATCTTATCAGTTTTGAGTTTTGAGTTATTGAATTGATTATTATGCTAATATGCTCATTTGAAAGTGAAATTTTGTGCAAATTAGTAAGTAGTTAATAAGTGGACAAGCTACATAGTAGTACCTACTAGGTGGGTAATTGATGTTTTAAGTCTGTTTTTAATGTACTTTGAAATCATTTTTAAGTTGCAAAGTATGTTTTAAAATTTATGTAGATAATCGATTTTTGCAATTTTTTTCATGCGAATCTCTTGAAAGTCAAAAATGCCAACGGGGGATTTTCCTCGATATGCCTTAAATCATTTTGAATTCTAAATTTTTTGGAGAATTGAATAAACATTTTTGAACATCTTAAAAGCTCGCATTTGATTCCATGATATTTGTAAAACAATGACATTTTTATAATCTGATTTAAGATTACGAGTATTGAGTCGATGTCAATTATTTCATGTGTAAATTAGACAAAAAACTTGTAATAGTTTGGGTAGTTCTATCAGAAAGTTCTAACACCAAGTGCTGTTCAAGTTAAACTTGTGTTTTGTTTTGCCAAAATTTCACAATTTTTTTGAAATAATCTAAAAAAAAATATCAAAATTTTTGTATTTTGGTTAAGATTTGGTCAAAAACTGGACGACAAAAATGTGACAAAAATGTCGAATTTTGATAAAACTAACCGATATTTTCTACCAAAATTTAATAATTTTGGCATCTATACGGTTTTAACTGCGAAAATTTTGAAAAACGGACAAAATAGAGGGGTTGTATAATTCTCAATAATATACGAACGATTAGATATCTACCTAAAACTTATGAAATGTAAAAAAAAACGAGTGGTAGGGAGCATATTATGAATATTTTAATAGGATAATTAGACAAGGGTGAATGATTATCAAGTAACTTAAAGTAAGTAGTACAGATTATAAAGAAATAATTTGAAGTTTGAAGGACAAAAAAGACAAAAGAAAGAACAACAATTTAAGAATTTAGATTTAGGTGGGCAAGCAGAAAAAAAAAATAATTATAATGTGATTCTATTGTTACAATAATTCTTCAAACTAATTTGCACATAATAAAAAATTCAATAATTCAATAAAAATTATGATTATGATAAGAACCAGGTCGACATGCTTAAATTCAAATTGAAAAGGAAAGGTTGGACAAAAATAAGTGTAAAAATTCTTCAAAAAATTTGCATGACTCCAGGGGTTATTCAGATTCCTTTAGTATAGGTACTTGTAAAGCATATTATTATGATACTCAAAAAAATATTTAGATTAGGTTATAATTTGAAATTACACACCGATAAAGGTTTCAATAAGACCTTGACTTTGCATTTACCTATACTATAACAGATAGAAAAAAAACTCGAGTTCCTTATACCCATAAAATATCATTTGTTGAAATGATCGTTTTTATTTCTAGAAAAATTCCATTATTGTCGGTTTCCAAAAAATCTCAAGTTCACAAAAACTAGCCAAGTGAAAACAATAAATCTTTTTTGGCAAGTAAAGTAAAAATGAAATCATAAAATATCACAAAATTCATTGGAATAATATCAGTAGTAGGAGATTATACAAGGGGATTATTTTTTGACTCAAAAACTCAAAAAAGGTTAAAGCCACGCATTTGTCGGCTCATTTCTTATAAAATTTTATTTCAATTTATATCATTCTCTACTAAAAACTAGCTTTAAAATCCAAAGTACTTTTATTTTCTATCATGTCATATACTACTGGTTCTTCTGGTGGTTTATCCACCAGTACATAGTAGTCAGTAGTCGGATGAGTTGTAAAGTAATTTAACATTTTTACAAGAGTGTATTATTACTATTATTTTGGAAAATTTTTAAGTAACTTGCGAAAGAACTTGGGATTTTGGATAAGTCGGCATATGGTTGAAATCAAAGAGCTTTTAACCAAAAAGGTAATCAAGGGTAGAGGAAGTTGAAATAAAATATATCGAAAAAAATCAAGTTTTAAGTTCTAATTCTATAAACCTAGAGTATATACTTAGGCATATATCTACTATACCTACTATGTAAGAATAGGAACTGATGAATATTGTACAGTTTAAAAATAAAATATGAAAGATATTGTATAAATAAACATTTTTTTTACTCAACTTTGCCTCACCCCTAATACCTTGACTATTACTCTGATGATAGTTAATATTATTCATACAAAATCCCAAGTAAGTCTGCGGTAGGTCAACGAGATTTTTTTTCTCCTACCCTTTTGTATTTCCTTTACCAACCCCAATCAAAATATTGAATAATATTTATTAAAAAAACCTATAGAACTACATTACCTACTCTATGAGTATGAGATCATTCAAAAGACTTTTGAAACTAATCATAGATACAGGAGAATTTCTTTATACTGCAAGGTCTATCTACCAAGAAATATGTATGGTATCTATCTATATCTAGAAGGATTACTTATAAAGCTTCAAAAACATAGTTTTTTGGTTCAAATTAGGATTTAGAAAATTTTCTAGAAAAGCTGTGGCTGTAACTAACTGTAAAAGTTTTAAAAAATTTCAAAAAATTTAATTTTTTACAAGTTTCTTTCTAAAATTGAAAGAATTTTGAAATTTTTTTCAAGATACTTATACGATTAGTGATACATGTAGGTAGAATCTTTTGAATTCAAGAATTTTTAGAGATACATTATAGAGAAATTCTCTTGTCTTCTAATCCTAATTCTATTGAATAATACAATAATCTCACGCTCTCACGTACATTTTATGCATTTTACTGTACTTAGGTGGGCATCGAAAACTGAAACTCATGAGAGGAATTTATTTCATGATTTGTTTGTTTGTATAAGAATTATTGAATCACACGTATGAACTTTTAAAGTCATTTTTATGAATAGGTATTATGTTAATAAATGTTACCTATGTCTATGTATGAATCATTGAACTTGCATACACTTACACAAGTGCCTTATAGTATCTATGCAATTAATTATCTTTTAAAGACCTTATTGATTTTGAAAAAAAAAATCTTCGATTCGAGCAAAAGTTGTCATTTCAATTTCCATTTAAAGAAATATTTAGGTAGGTAGGTACGAGTATAAGAGAAATTAAATTAGAAATTCATGTCTTGAACACGATTGTACTTATTGAATTTGAGAACTATGTAATTTGACTGATTAATAGTAATACATAGAAAAGGAAATGACACAAAAAATGATGATGAATATGTAATATTTGGTACAGTATGCCAAGAATCGATGATGAATTTTAAAAAGGGAGAGTCGAATTAGTCAAAGTCTATTTGTTTTTTGCACTTTGCCCATTTCTAATCTACAATCTACATACTATCTATCATACGTAATCAGATGTAATCAATTTTTGAAATTAAAGTTGAAATGCAATATGAAATATGCCTACATTTCAGTGTGTTTCAACCAAAATTTCAGAAAATTTTTCGAAATTTTTGCTGAAATTTCAGAACTTTTCAAGTAAGGTTCTCAAATTTTTTGAATTTTTCTTACCTGTGGTGATATAAGACTTGTAGATGAAGCCAATGAAGTAATACTGCCAAAATCCCTGGGTGCTGAAGACAAGAGTGAGTTGACACTTCCATAAATCCCTGAAGCTGGTGTTGTTGCTGAACTTTCATCTGAAGTTGTTGAATCAAATGAAGAAATCCTCACATGATGTGCTGGAAAATTATAAAATTTTAAAAAACTATATTTTTTTTTACCATTTATAGACTTACTTGTAAGTCCATTACTTGGTGAAGCAGCTGAATCTGGTGATTCAACTTTTATTTCTTTATCAACACCACCAGAAGAAGAAGTAGCAGGTGAAATAGCTGGGATTTCAGCTTTTGGTGTTGGTATTGATAATTCAGGTTCAATTGCATCATCACGAACTGACATTTCAGCTTTTTCAAAAGCCTTACGAATATCAAGAACACTCACAGAGCGTTTACTATTACTATTAGTGATACTTGGTGTAGATATAATTTCTTTTTTAATTTCTGGAGTCATCATTTTCCTTGGACTTGGAGATTCAATATCAAGTTTTGATGAAATCTTGGACAGATTCAATTCTGACGAGGTTCTCATTTGCATTGATGATTTACCCAGCATGGCTGGGCTGGACTCTCCAGATTTCTCAGGGGTATTTGAAATATTTTGCCATTTCTCAGCTAGAGATTTGAAATCATTCCGAGTCTTTGGAATACCTGCTATTCCAAGAGGTGTTTTGACAACTTTTGAACTACATGAATCTCTTATTGGATCACGTTCTCCAGTCGATTTCCCAAAATATTTCTCAATCTTTTTCTCAACAATTTCAGCATTAGTTTTACCAACCACCACTGGTGATTGTCCAGATTTCCCCAAGAGGTTCACTGAAGTTGTTGATTTTGAATATTTCTTCTCTAAAAGTGACCATTTTGCTGGCTCAATTTTCTCCAGGGTTGAATCTCGACTTTTTCCAGAACTTATTCCAGAACTGAAATCAGATTCATTACCTGAAGAACTTCGATTTCTTTCACGACGATCAACAATTGGTGCTGGAACCACCGATGAATCAACTTTATCAACTGGATTTCCCCGAGTTGTTGATGATTTTCTTTCATTTATTTGAGGTTGGATTTGTTCGGAAATAATGGTCGAATCTGAATCACGTCGACCATTACCATTGTATGAAGTATATCTTGAGGGTTCACAATTTCTGGCTGGAAGTCCATTACAGATTTCATTGATATAAGTCATTTTAGTTTCTAAATCAAAAATGGCTTGAAGTGGAGATTCGTCTAGACTTAAATTCATAGTTTGAGTATGTGTTGGTGGTGTTTCAATTTCAATTTCTTCATCATATTCTTCATCATCTTCTTCAGTATCAGCTGAATACTTACCACCACTTTGATGTGATGAAAAAGCTCCTGAAGTTTTTCTCTTTTGATGATGGTTTACTATGGATTTCTGCCCACCGTTTTTACCACCATTCTCTAGTTCACTACAGGATGAAGAATCATCAGCGAAATTTTCATCATCTGATCTCCTTTGTTGTTGTTGTTGCTGTTGTTGTTGCTGATTTTCATCACCATCTTGTTTTGGGGCAATCCCAACACTAAATTTAGCTGAAGTTAAAACATTTTTTCGATTGATTGCTTCAACACTTTGGGCTTTCAAAATCCTCCATGATTCATCTTTACTCAGGTCTGAATCTTTTCGATCTCGGCCACCTATTGTAAATAACAAAATTTATAGAAAAATACTCAAAAATTAATTATGATATGAATGAATTACCATCTGCTGGTGTAGGTGAGTTGGGTGGTGATAATCCATGTGAAATTGATGATCGACTGGAACTAACAGCAGAATCATTATCTGAATCATCCATTTTCCCATTTTTCCCAACAACTTTCTGTTGTACAATTTGTTGTGTGGTCTTATGTTGAGGTGATGGTGTTGATGAATGATTTGATGAAAATTCGAAACTCGAGTCTGATCTTGGTGAAGTTAAACTTTCCAGGCTCTTCGGCTCGGATTTTTTCTGACCGCCATTTTGTTGCGGGAGTTCAATTCTCTGGTAGTGTTGATGTTGATATGCTGAGAAGCCACGCCGTTTGAAAGCAGGCGAATATTTCGGTAGAACATTATTGAATTTTTGAAAATCATCAAAAGAATTTGAAATCTCAACTTCGATATTGTTTGTTTTTTGTTGTTGTTTGGCACTATTGTTGTTGTTGTTGCTGTTGTTGTTAATATTCATATAAATATTTGAATTATAATTAGTCCCACTGCTCATCAGTAGGTTATTTCCCAGTAGATTTTTAGCAGGTAGGCTAAGACTTGATTTATTGTTTGTCGTTGTTGTTACACCATCTTTACTAATAATAGTTGGCAGATTTGGAACAACTTTTTCAGTTTTCTCAACTTGTGAATCAGGGATTACTAGACCTTTTAATTTATTTAAACATTTCCTTCTAGCCTCCATTATATTGGCAGCAGATTTATTAGAATTACTAGTACTATTATTATTATTATATTTAAATTTATGGTAACTTGTATTGTCATCTACACCTTGAACTGAAGTCATGCTTTGTGATCGTTCGTAAAAATTCGGCTTTGGACCATTTCCAACCCCATTCGATTGACCTATAGGTCGAGTGATGGTTGAATCAATTGAATTTTTTCGACCAAGACCACCAGTACCAGTACCAGTCGTTGTTGCTGTAAGGTCAAATGTACTTTTGTTCATTTTCCAACGATCAAGGGTACTCTGAGTTGAATTATGAAATTGTTGTTGCTGTTGTTGTTGTTTCTGTGGATTTCCAAAGGATTCTAAAAGATTTCCAGAACTTTTACTGAAAGGTGTTTTGAGACTAGAAGGACATGGATCAGTTGGTGATGCATCTTCGATTTTTGTTGTGAAAAGTGATATTTTATCTCGGACACTTTTGACACTTGGCTCTGCCCCACCATGATGTCCATTTTGTCTAGCTGGAATTTGTGGTGGTGTCATCGTCATCATGTTATTTTGATTCAATTTCTGTTGTTGTTGCTGATCACGTTGTTGTTGTTCAAAAATTCTTCGTTTCTCATCAATACTTGATTTTCTAACTTGTGGATTGTAATTTGAATAGGGTACTTGTGGTTGTGCCTTTGAAAATGAAAAATCATCAATAAGTGGTGGTTCAGACATAGGTAATGGTGGTGGTGGAGATCCAACAATCATATGATCACTCTCATGTTCCTTTAGATTTAATTCTGTCCTGAAATGCATCTTACTTGAATCTACACTTGTATTTACAATACCATCAGACCATGAATAGACATTTTCTGAACCATCTGGTGGTGATCTGTGTTGATTATGATGAGAGAATTTTGGTGGTGGTGGAATAAATTGATGCAAATATTCGGTTGATGAAGCATCCATTACTGTTTCACAACTTGAGCCTGGAAAATACACAAAAAACACAAAAAATTAGTCTCAAAGTCTCAAAAATAGAATTTTTTTTAGCATTTTTAAGCAATTATAAAGCAACTATCGCATTGCAAAAACCATTTAAAAATATCCAATTACACCTCAATTTACTACAAAATATTAAAAGCACTTAATTACTAATAGTACCTACTTAAATTTTCAAATATTTTAAGTAAAAGTGTGTAAAAAAATACAATTTCTTGGGTATAATTAAGGACTAAGGGCATTTTTAAATACACCTAAATACTTATATCCTTAAATTGGTCATGGTAAAAATTGGCAAAAATTAAAAATCAGGGCCAATATTAAGGATATTGGATATTTTTTCGAGAACATCAAAACAAATATGAGTTTCTTCGTGTTACAATTTTTAATAACTTTTCATCTAAAAATCCTTCATTTTTTTTACAAATTTACTCTATAATAGCTTATTTAACGACCAAGAACTTACAATATCCTCAAAATTTTATGACCAATTTATTTTTTAAAAACTTGGGAAAGTTCTTTCGTGATTATCCTATTGTTCTACAGTTTCAATTTCACCCAAATATTTGGTATACTTATGTATCAATATCAGTAGTACTATGATAGTAATGATACAGATACTCGTATCTTTGTAAAGTTACAAAAAATAGATTTTTTTTACAATTCCTTTGTCTTACCAGCAGAAATATTAATGGGTTGACCTGCTTTTTTGTATTTATTATATCGATATTTTAATTAGTTATTAAGATACATATAGGTATAGAGATTTAACACATGTTTTTTGTGGTTAAATCATAGGAAAAGTTCATTTTTCAAACTTACATAGTACCCTAGTAGTACTTAATACGAGTACTCTGTATAAGAAAGAGTATTTTTATAATAATGTAGTTAAAAGTAGAACTCGGCTAGTAGTCTCAAATTACTAGTACTTTGTCAGGTTATAAATAATCATAAAATAAAGTAACAAAAGATTTCAATTGTGAAATCCTTAATAAACTGATATAATAGTACTCAACTTACTTACTTTTAGAGACTACCCTAACTATATATAGATAGTAGTAAAATTGTCAAAAAATTCAATTCAAATTGAGATAAAAAGTTATAAAGATACTTTTTGTCTCTTTTTGTATAAAGGAAAAATTCGATCTGGTTTCAAACCCTCATTACCTCGTAGTATCTTTGATAATAAAGTTATTTTGACAAAAATATGTCGAAATAGGGAAATTATTATTATCTGAGACACTTCAAAAATGATCCAAATTTTAAGATATTTTGATAAATTATTATGTCTTGTCTTACATGAATCATATGAATCTTCACGATTTAGCATTTGCAAAATAAGTTGAGGTGATTGTAAAGACATTTTTAAGTAGAAAAAACCGAACTAATATTTATTAGATAGATATGGATTTAACACAGGCACTTGACGGTATCTTTTAATTACAATTTCATGTAGTAATTTGAGTGTGATTCAACTAATTCCAAACTCCAATTATACGTTTATGTAATATATTATGAATGATAAAGTTAATTTTATGGGGTTTTATGAGTCATTATATGGCTCATAAAATTAGACAAAAAATATGGAAGTATCTGTAGTTGAACCAACGATTAGAATATTTAAACTGAACTTGGATTCAAAATTTGTGGATTGAAAAAATCTTTCATTTTTGCACGTACCTTTAGCACTGTATAATGAATTAAAATATAGTTAACTAATAGCTTTGTAAATACCCCAATCATTATAAAAAGCCATAGCCAACTCATAGACACCTATTATAGATACTTTGGGGGATATAATAGTACAAAGTTAATTGCAAAAGTGCTTTAAATAAATATATTTTCGAGTATAAAAAATGATCTCATATAATGTACTTGCTTTTGCCTAAAAATAAATACACCTACTCTTGTACTCGTATTATTGTAGTTTGTATTAAATATTTTGCTAAAATACTGAGAAATTATTAAATGAGTCATTGTATACAAGTAATTACTTTTCATAGAACTCGTCAATCTAAAAAAATTTAAGAGCTCTGACCATTAGTTATAAAAGGGCCTATTCAAATGGTCTAAAATTTGTTAGAAATAATTTCCAAAATTCCCAAATTCTGATATTTTTATACTTTCAGATGATTTCATGCGATTTTCTGTCTGAAATTTGCAAGAATTTCAAACGGAAATAAAGCCTGTTTTCTCACACCATGTCATAAAATTAGATATTGTGAAAATCTATCGATTTGAGAATATATTGGCTAGATCATGTTTAGGATCAATTATAAATTGTAAGTCAAATAAAGTAGGTAAAATTTGTACAATTTTTTTGATTTTTTTTGAAAAAAAAACCAACCTGTATGGTACAATTGCATGTTTGTTTTTTGAGACTTTTTAAAGGTAAGTTTTGCATTTTTTGTAATTTGTAGAATGTTAATTAGAATTTACGTACAATTTACGGGAACAATAGCTAAACTAACATTTCCTTTGATATCAGTTTAAGTTTGAAAAATTGCAATAAAAAAATCATTTTGTCAGTAACATTGGTCTAATGGGCAAAGTCAAAAGTTCGCAAGTTAATCAACCGATAAGAGAAAATTTTTTTGAGTTTGGTTTGTTTGGACAAACCGTAGCAAATTTGCAAATTAAATTCAGACAAGGATACAAGTGGGTTAGCAAATTATACAGAGTCTTAGAGAATTACCATTTTAATACATTTTATAAGAATTATACTTGTATAAGCCTGTATAGGAGAAAGTATTACACTTTTCTATACATTTGCAGATACATATATACGAGTATTGATTGAATCTTCAGAGTTGCAAAAAATTGAATAATAAATTAAAAAAAGATGCGTAATACCCCATATACATACTTATACTCGTACTCGTACTCGTACTCGTATGAACTCGAAAATTATTGAATTTGAAATATTACGATGATTTTTTGCTTCTTTTGAGACTTTCTTTTCTTTTGAGATTCTTGAAGAAAAACAATTTTTGGTTATTCGATTAAAATTTTGCTCAAATTTGCACACTCACGTTTAGCTATTTATCTACAATAAGTACGGAGTATATTTTGTACAAGTACCTACATATGTATAGAAAAATGTGCTGTATAAATAAACCTATTGATCGAATATTCATGATTTACAAATTAAAACAGAGTCAAAATTCACATTATTCATACTTATACGATCAAATGACAAAAAAGTTTCGAAATCAACAGATTTCAAATAATTATTATGTAGGTACGAGTAAATGAAAATTATGAAGATTATAAATGAAAATGTTAGATTCAATTAGATTTTAGAAATATTGATGATCACGGTCGCTACCTAAGTACTAGTTGAAGTATCATAAACCTCCAATATTTTTAATACCCGATAAATGTATCCATCTATAAGAAATATAATAATATATCTTATAGATATACGTATCTATAAGAAATAAAATTTCAAAATCTAAGCTATATTTTACATATTTGGAATTAAGTAGGTACCCTGTTATTAATATTAAAGTAAGTAGGATAACCGATAGTAAAATATTTTTTGAAAATTTTTAACATTGCAAACAGATTTGACATTTTCTAAAAAAAATTGTACAAAATTTACAAAAAATATGTACAAAAAGTTAAAGCTCTCGATCTTAAAATATTGTGAGTAGTAGGTATAACTACTATATGTATTCCGTAGTTTTAGACCTTGTACAGATAGGGTACTTATATTAGATAATTTTGATAAATTTTATTAATTCTACTTGTAATGCCTAGCCCAGAATCAACAGGTGTTTATTTTTTTCAGAAATATATTTGTACGTAGATATATCTACTTCTACTTCTACAGATATTTATACTTATTCTTAGACTTGGACTTATTATATTGGTTATAGTTTTCTATCTTGTATGGTACTTGCTATTCAATTTCAATTCAATTCAATTGAATCGACCGAAAAAATAGATAAGTATTCGATTTGGTCATCTTAAAATCAAAATGATAATCATGACTAGGATGATGACATGTAAAACCGACCGCCTGCCTGAACCGAAAAACTTGAGGATTTATTTTTTTTCCTCAAAATCCTCTCTATTCAAATTCAAATTTCCAGATACTTATCTGTTCTGTAAAAGTTCCAAGTACCTACTTAAAGTATTTTGAATTGATTTATAATACTTTAATATCAGATTAATACTTTAATGCCCAATCTAGACAAGTGGATACAAATCCTACTAGTAGGGTACATTATTAATATTTTAAGAACCCTTTTCTAGTGCAAGTGCATTTGAAAGAGTAGAATTGAAATATAATACATACCTTTACTTTTATATAACAATTGACTTTCAAACTCAAAAATCCAAGTCAAAGTCATATATTAAACATCTCAATAATTCAAATAATTCATGTGACCATTGTTCTTTCTGACTTTACTCAATGGGTTAGTAAAGAAATAATAGATTTATTTCAATAAATTTCAATCAAAATCAAAATGAAATGAAAAGAATCGGGACATTCGAGACCCTACTTTTATATAATAAGATAAAAGAACAAAAACTTTTTGTCAAAATTTATTGAGCACTTATACACGTGCTCTATCTCTAACCATTTCTTAAGGGTTTTAAGGGTTTTAAGAAATTTTAAGATTTTAAAATAATAAATGTCCCTTGAGACCTTTATTGTTTTCCGACTATTGAAATTGAATTACAACTGTCATCGAGAACAACACCAGCTACTCGAAATAACAAGTAAAGTAACTTTTAGGTCAAAAATTCAAATTGATTAATGGCCAAATTTGAATATTTCTGTAAATTTTTCCATAATTTGCCTATTATTAGTTGAAAGAATCCTTAACACAATTTTTTAAAAAAATAATCAAAATTAGAACAGCAACTTGTTTCTAAAATGATTGAATATTTTGAACATGAATTACTATATAGTGGGTACTAAATTTTCTGCTCTACAAGTAAAGTATCACTTTACTTGTAGAGCAGGTAGCCAAGTACGAGTAGACAGTTACATTTTTTAAGGGGCTCTTGTATGGTCACATTTATTTTAAGGATTTCAAAATGGTCAATCTCAAGTATCGAAGGTATCAAGTTTAAAGGACCCGTCTCCTTCCGTATTCACATTATTATGAAAAATAAACCGTATGACTTCTTTACAATTAAATTTAGATAACCCATTTTCTTGACAAAAAGCTAGGAGGAGCCCTTATTATCAGCTGGGGTAGTAAACCATTTTTTTTTTGTATTCTTTCAATAGGGTAGTGTACTTATACCTAGGCATAGTGTTAGGACTTAAAGGCTTACTAAAATTTCTAAAAGAATCAGAAGACTCAGATGATGAGTCCGTTATTTCGACATCCAAATCACTTTCCTCATCTTCATCTGGAAATTTTCTTTTAGGGTCAGGTGGGACACTTATAAATTTGACACTATTACTTCGACCTAACATTTGATATCAATCACAATGACCTTAAAGCTAATTTTACTATATATATACTGCGATACTGATACTGGAACAATTAAAATTAAAAGTGCATTGAACCGAAACTTTCACAACTTATATTGGCAATAACAAAAAAATGGATTACATTTCAATAACAAAATAGAACACTTAAAATTTTATTGTCTTTCATTGTGAATTATGGACTATCTCAATTTTTAAAAAAATAATCAAATATCCAGATTGACTTGACAGGAGGCGACAGACTGACATTCGACAGACTGACCGATTTTAACTCTTTTTATTAACAAAAGAGGATTTTAGAATAGTAATAGCACCATTACCAGTCCTAGTATCAGTATAGTGGAGTTGTTATCCAATATTTATTTAATTATTTTACGATTTAATCCAAAGTTTTGATAAGTTCAATAAAAAGATAAATATTATTTTAATATCACTTGTCTTGTTTCAGTTTCAGATTGTTTTTGTGTGTAATCAAACCGACTGCAATCGAAAAATTTTCAAAAACAATGCCCTAGATCTGTTAAACTTGCTATAGTATATATGCTTAGGCCTAAAATCTAAATAAAATCGATGATTTATCATTAATTTTGTAACTTTTCGTAATATTTTAAAAGTAAATAAACTGGAATATAAGTACCTACATATGTAGTTAGTTATGAATAAATGGGGGCAAGTAGGGGATACAAAATCGACAAAAAAAATTTCAAATTAATTCAGTGCGTCAGACTCCGTGTTAATCCATATTTAATCCTAATTATGAATTTTATGAAAAACTCGTTAGCTGAAATCCTTTGTCTTACTTATATCGATAGATATAGATACATTTATAGTTACAGATACTTTAGATACTGTTTTACTGTAGGGTACTTATAATTACTTTACTTAAATTATAATTAGCTTAAAAATGAATTCTTACCCTTGAAATCTCTTGAAATCGACCAAAAATTCTTGACAATAATTGACAATTAACTTTGAACTGATTTTTTCAGAATTTTTTAATTGTGTGTCTAAAAATCTAAACTAGCTCTTTATACTACACTACATCAAACTAGAGTAATGAATTGGCTTGTCCCAAAATGAATATTCGAACAAATTACTCGTGTTCTTGTTTATCTTATCGACTAATTATCCTATATCTAGTACTCGTATCTAGTACTAATAATTATCTGAACAAGTTTCAATTTACCTCAAAGGTACTTGTGTCAAATGATTAGTATATCGTTTTAGGCATCAATTTTACCCTAGATAGGTAAGTAGGTACAAAAATAATACACCTAATAAATTATCAAATTTTACGATTTGAAAATCTCATAATTTTAAAAATACTTAAGATAAGCCTTGTTTCACTACCATAAAATTTAATAATGGCACAAAATGACCTTCAAAAATATCATAGTTATCTTTAATGGGTCCGTATATACTGATAGAAATTAGATTTTTTAATGAAATTTTAACTATCTTAAGGTATCTAAATAGGAAATGCAGAATGTCCAAAAATCCAAAGAAATTCAAATTGATGACATTTAAAAAGCGATTTTTTTCATTTAATCTCATCCAAGTCCAAGTTTTACCAAAATAATAATCATTTAGATAATTATTTAGATAGCTTAATTACTAGTAGTTTTGCAATGAAATGCATATTTATTTCAAGCAATTTCAAGTACTATCTAGTTGTAGGTACTAATGGTAAGTACTAGTATGAATAATCAGTAGTACTTTGTGATTGCGTGCAAATAAGTTATTTTTCCTTATAAATTGTTTGCTTTGTCAGTTTTTTTTTCAAAGCGTGCTTTTGCAAGTGACTGAGCCTTAATAGGTACTACAACTATCATGTTATAGTATTGTAATCTAAAATTAAAATATCTTTCTTTTGCAAACATTTTGAGAATTTAAGCTTGCATGTCCACCTTTATTAAAGAATCATTTATCTCAACTTTTCAACTAGTTTATAACTTTTATAAAGCCAATTTAACAGTTTAATGATATAGGCAAATATCATTTAAAATTACTTGTATTATAGATTAGATTGAAGCTGATATAACAATAGTCATTCTAATTTAGATATTACAAAGTGTAAGGTCACATTGACATTAGCAATAGCCATAAGACTATTGCTAATCTTCCTGGATTATTCTGAAGTACCTATATGTACTTACATAGTCAATTTCCTAGGTATAGAAATCAAGTGATTAAAACTCTTTATTGAATAACTTGGATCAAGAAATTTAAATTATTCTCTGTAGCATTTACTAATTTATATTTTCTTGTCCTTGAACATCAATTACGACTATGTATAAGTAGCAGTATATAGTAGTTTTTATGAAAAAGTGAAATAGCCCACCTTTACCTTTTGAAACACCCCTTAATTTGAATAATTAAGTACTTGAATCAAGTTAAGTAAAATAAATTTTGTTCAAGTACTTAAGGGCTTGTTAGATGTACTATGTAAAATTTCAAATTTATGAATGAAGTTATCCTTTTATTGTTAAGTAAGTAGGTACTATAGATGATTTGTATTTTTTCCCTGGCATAAACTAGAGTTTTCAACAGTGTTTCAAATTAAGCTATAAATCATATCTAAGGAATTTTTTTTCTGTGAATAAATTTGTGATTTTTTTTAACCTTTCAACACCCCCTTGTACTACTACTAGTAGAGTATATGTATTTGAAAAGCAGCAGGCCCTTAAGCCTGGAAAATTCATAAATTTTTGTGAATTTATTTGTAAAATTTATGAATGGACATTTTAATATTCTACCCAAGAGTGTTTGGGTTTGGAAAAAAAATGCATTCAAATTAGGTATAAAAAATACCTCTTTAGACTTGGGCTAAATGGGCAAGTCTGGAATTCAAGTCAAATTAATCTGATTCAATTTTTAAACAATTCAATTCAATACACTTATCATTAGGACATTGACCAGTATCAGTAGGTACATTTACTATCTATATCTATACCAATTACTGCTGAATACCCCAATTGTAAAAAGGATCAAATCATTTAGTCAAATGGAAGTTCTTCATAATAATACATGAATAAGGAACACTTATCTAAGGAAATATATTGCCAAATTTTTCAATTTGAAATTAGTAAAATCGTCAAAATTCAAAATAAAGCACAAATTGTTATTCATCGAAATACAAAAAGATCTTTAAAATTTGAATTTTTGACTTTTTATCCAATTTTTTCAAGTTAATCTCTCATATATTGCTCTAAAGTTATCCAGATTTATCTCATTTTTTGAATTTTTTACTTTTTTTTACTAATAAGTTTCAAATTATGTATATTTCACTTATCTAAGGTAAGTAAAGCATCAAAAATCCATGTTGAATTTGACCTTTGGATTTCAATTATGAATTTTTTTAAATTTTGTTTGTTGTTGCTTTTGGACATTTTCCCATTTGACTAAATTTCAGTCATACATAGGAAAAAGTTGACTTGAAGTTCTAAATCATAT
>JAQIXA010001404.1:0-25122 GCA_034699045.1 Nanhermannia cf. coronata Gr-Ori-00579 | reverse complement strand
TTTCCTCAAAAAGTTCTCAAATTATGCGAAATTATGCGTTTTCTTAAAAATTATGCGAAATTATGCGATTATGCATTAACATACATATTACATATTTGACCATCATTTTTCATGAATCGTAAAGATCTAAAAATGCCAAAGTTCAAACTTGAGCCCTTTGAATTATGCGGTTTTATGCGAATTATGCGTCTGGTCATCCCTATTAGATTATCTACAAAATCAGTTCATATGGTCTGGAATTTTTTATATTATCTAGTAATTATTCGTAATATCTTGAGATTGTGTATATCATCTAGGGATTATTCATATTATTTTATATTCACTAGGGATTTTATAAATTCCCCTATATTTTATACCAAACTACGACATATATTTGTTATCCATACTACCCATCCTAAACGAATCATTTATGCGAGCGTGCAAAAAATTATTACAGAATTTCCGTAATGAAATATCATAATTCATAATTGCTTATTAATGCTCACTATATCTTTAAATATAGTGCAGAATATAATCTCGTAGTGCAGCTGCAGGAAATAAACGTTCCTCAGTACATCACATCATATTATCAAAATCATTTCATAGTTTGGCAATCATTTGAAAATCTTTGTCAGAATTTGGAATTATTAAGCTGGTCTATTGAAATTAGCATCATATCTAATTGGACTCCGGATAAAAAAGGTTTGAATCATTTTAAAACTGGACTAGGGAGATATGATATAAATGCTTTGGTCTATTTTGCGATATATCCGAAGCTCAATCAAACTTTCCTGATGCCTAAAATCATTAAAAATTATACAATTAAGAGTGAGCCAAGTTTAATTATTCATAAATTCTTTCATGGATTTTTGTTTACAGAATTCAACATTGGTATTAATTTAAATGCTTTTATACTTCTTGAGGAATTTGAATTTAGCTTTTTGACTTGTTCACCTCTGAGTAATTATTTTTTTTATTTTGAAACTTATTTGGTGCCGCTTGATATTGGAACTTGGATATTTTTCACATATTCAACATTTTTTTTAGCCTTATTTTATACACTAATATTAGATACAACATTTCTGGAAATATTATCCATAATAATTGCACCATTATTTGATCAAGGTAATCATAATTAGAGACTTTGCATAAAAGGTGCAGTGATATACTTATTAAAAGTATTGATTTGGGATTAGGTTTTATTATAGGGAAATATAGAAACTACCCTATTTACCTTTCTCCTCCAAATAAAATAATATTATATAAAATAAAAGTCCTTTATTTGAGATAAATAATATTTATCTCAAATACTGCAAAATGTGAATACATAAATAAAGATTAAATTATAAAATTTAAAGACAAAAAATAAGTTCTTTTTAAAATTTTTAATGATTCTACAAGTCATTCGACTTTGTCGTTTGCCCATTATTTCAATTATTATTTCATTTTGAAATTGAAATCATTTCTCCCTTAATTGATGAAATCTAGGATATTAAATTGAAAATTGAGATAAACATATTAATAAAAATAATAACAATAAAAATAGTGTTACATAAGAGTATTTTGACATGAAATTTTCAAACTTATAGCCAGTCGATGTCCTAAATATTTATTATAGGACAAAATAACAACTGTCCTATAATAATTTGAAACAAGCTATATATTTATAGATTTTTTAAAATGTTTCTTAATCTACCTCTATTTATTTAAATAAAAGGAGTGGAAGCTGAAATTTTCCGTAAAAAGCAATTTTTTTCGCCAATATTTCTCGCCTGGCTTCTAGGAGTCGGACTGGTTCTCATGAATGGCTATAAATCATTTGTTACCTCTGGACTAATTGCACCAATAAAACAAAAATATCCCAATTATATCGAAGCTCTACAACAAAATAAATATTTTCTTTATTCTTTGAGGCTACCAATTCTCTCTGATAATCAAAACCCTGTAATATATCAACTTTCACATTATTTCCATAAAATTGAGAACGATGATGCGATTAGACAAACAAAACAATATGAATCTGAGACACTTTGTATGCGCCATTGTAAGGGAGATTCATATACAAATACCATAGAACTAAATGATGGGAAAATCATTCAAACTTTTGACAATCGCTATTGCTCTTATACTTATGATTATTGGAACCTTACTTGTACAATGATTATGTACAACGTTCAAAAACTCACGGCATATGAGAAAATGCTCTTTTTGCTAAGAAGAAACCTAGATTTTCATCACGAAAAATCTTACAAAAAACGAGGACTTTCTGAAATTTACAAAATTGACAAGTCATACTATATGGAAGATTACAAGATCATCAAATATTTGGCTAATTATCTGAATGATTATGGATCAGTAAGGTTTGTTCAAGGGGAAGAAAAAATTTTACAAAGGAAATTTGGTGGAAATTTTAAAGATTATTATAAATACTATAAACTACTCACAAGTTGGTTGATCGAAAGCGGGATTTTTGGAAAATTCCGAGAATTTCAGGAAATTCGAAAAAATTACAGACTTCGGAATGATTTACATGTTTCTATGAAGTTGGCTGGAAAATTAAAATCTTATAATTTTGAAGCACAAAAATTGAACTCAAATGTTGTCACCATTTTTATAATCTGGACAGTTGGAATTGTAATTTCAGTTTTATTTTTTTCATTAGAAAAAACTCAAGTTTTTTGGTTCAGACATCTGAAGAAATTTATGTCAAAGTTGACAAATTTGTCTGTTTTTTTGAAGAAATGGTTTGGAAATTTGCTTCAAATGATTGTTTTTAAAATATCATTTTCCTTTAAGATTTTTCATGTTAAATTTAAGAGTTACTATACATATATACTTACTGATATTCATTATACCATAAGGATACAATTCTTAAAATATTTGAGCTAAGTTAGCTCAGCTAACTACACATAGTTTGTATAAAGTTTAGAAGCAAAAAGCTGGCAATTAATTAAATTAAAAATTTGTTTTAATATTATTTAATTGAAAATATACAATGTATATATAGGTAGATTTGTAATATTATAAATGTTGTTGGTTAGAGAAACGTCTCCAACTTTCATGACATAATATCCTAGCTCATATTCTTAGGTATATTAAATAAATGTAACTAGTTTTATTAAATAATTATAATGAGATATCTAAATTATTATGATTATGGACATGTGTCTAGTCATTGTGCTTGATTAATAGATTAATTGATTAAAAAAATAAAATTAATTCAATTCTACCTAATATTTGAATAGTTTATTACCCAAATTAAATTTGTATTTCCCTAAAATGCTAATTATTTACTTAATACAGAACAGATATGTATCTGAATTTAAAATAATGTGAATAAATGAAAATAATATTGCCAAAAATATATACCTAAGGCCTAAGGTAGATAAATAGTCAAAGTCAAGTTCAAGTATCCTAACAGTATAGTTTAGTTGTGCTTGTAATTTTCAATTTTAGCCAAAAATGAGATTGTTACAAGAAAATTTAAGCTCTTTATTGCTTAGGAATTATGATTAGGTGAGTAATTAATCTAGATGAATTTATTGATGGAGCTTTGACATGAAACTTTATTAGTCTAAATGTAAGTATATGGATCAAAAAATTAGTTATAGGATTATTTTGTTCCTATATATGTAGGTAGTAATTTTTTTAAAATCCTCAAATTAAAATACTAGTTTAAAATGAAGTTTCAAATCATCCTTTTGGTTCTGACCATTTTTAATTTTTCTCAGATTGTAAATTCTGCAGCATGTGATGATTCGATTGAATTCTTTCTCTGGACAAAGTAATTTTCTAAAATTCAAAAATTATTTTTAATATACCCTACCTACCTATTGTATTTATCAAGAATCATATTAATAAAAAGGCAATTATTTCAAGAAAAGCATTTTAGATTTTCATAAATTTTTCAGAATTTTCCAAAAAAGTCAATTGTACCAACCTATTATATTTCATAATAAAAGCATTTTTAGATTTTCAACTTGAAAATCATTTATCCATGTATCTTAAATTTCAGGATTTGTAAATGAATTTTGTTTTGATCATAAAGTAGGTAATATGATCTTATGATTTTGAAAAAAATATTGATTAAGTACTGTTATCTTTAATATTTTATAGAAATGAAGGAAAAACACCAATTGCAATAGATGTCAATTATTCTGAGGCAGAAAATAGCTTTGTACCAGGTGGCAAAACCGTTTTCCTCTACCATGGTTTCCAAAGTAATTGCTCAGCTGTTCTGCCTATAAGACCTGGATTAACCTACACTGTTCAAGGTTCAGCAGAAGGTAATTTTATAAAAAAATCAAACTTTTTCAATACAGGATGTTCCAAAGCCATAGGTATTTTTATGTAAATAACTGAAAATATATTGTGTTTATTTAAAAAAAACTATTAAGAGAGCTGAAAGTAGATGAACAAATTAGATTATATGATAAAAATTTGAGAATTTCTGATTTTTTTTGAGATATTTTATGTACATAGTTCAAAAAAAGAAAAATATTTGACATTTTGGCGAACGTAGCGTTATATTATGTATTTCGTTTTTTCCCTTTCACATTTTTTAGTGAAATTCAAAGCGTTACTTACAAAAAATTTCTTTTTTTGAACTAATAATTAAAATATCTTGAAATTTCTCAAAAGTTTATCATAGTTTTTTTTATCTTCTAAGCTATTTTTTACCGTTTTCCAATAAAAATAATATTTTTTGAGTTATTCAATATATAAACTCGGTTGTTTATGGCTTTGGACTACCCTGTGCCTGTAGTTCTCATTTGAATGATAAATATTTATTTATTAAAATAAAATTAATAGCATACTTGGATGCCAGTAAAGGAAATTATGACAACTTCATTTGCGTCGATTCTGGTGAATTATATGCTGGTTCGCTTGCTGACTATCCCACGGCAGCTGGCAATACACAATTGGCGGGGGAATGCGGTGCTAACATGGCGGATTTTCTTACAAATCTAGCCTCAGGGTATGATCTAGATATTGAGGATATCTTTGTCTATGGGCATAGTTTAGGTGCACATGCTGCTGGAAGAATGGGCTATTACCTTCAAAATATGCCTGGTGGCGCTAAAATTCTTCCAAACATTATGGGTAACTATTATATTACTAGTAGCCCACTTTGCTACGCAAAGCTCGTGTAATAAATTTGAACAGAGATCAGAATTTATACTTACTATAGTAGCTCATACGATTTTGGTCTTCTCTGTGTATAAGAATAGGAATAAAGGGATGTTGCTAAATTTACCTCTCTACTACATAAGCATAGTAGCGGCCAGTGGTAGTAGAGTAGAGTAAATCTAGCATCAATGCTCTGCTTTCGATTTTAACCCACAAATGTTCTTCCATACATTTCTAATTTTATATATATGATAAATATTACTTACTATACCAATATTGTTGTTATAATTGTTGCAATGCATTATTGTTATCTAACATTTTTGGCAACTTTTAAGAACTTTTTTTATTAGGTATTTCAAAATATATTTTTTATCAAAGGTCTTGAGCCAGCTGGTCTTGGATTTTTTACAGCGATTAACCTGCCTGGTTTACCTTCACTTGAATACCCAGCACTATCCACAGATGACGCCACATTTGTCCAAGGAATTCATACAAATTTCGCTACTTTTGGGGACATTTTTTCAGTTGGCCATGCAGATTTTTATGTGTAAAGATAAGATAAATTCTAATATAATACACTTAATACTTAATATACATTTACATCTTAATTTTTATTATGCATACCTATCAGTAAAAATTATATTTTTTAATAATTTGAAATATACCTATTCCTATCAGTGGAATTGTTGGAGCCGCACAGCCTTATTGCGTGCCAAATTTAATACCAGGAACTTGCAATTATGGCGCACCAAGCAGACCTTTAAGTAAAAATCTGATATACTTGCATATCATTGAATAATCGATTAAATCTTTATATGATTTTAGCTTGCAGTCATGAAATAGCTGGTAGTTATGTAAGACATAATTTGAAAATTCTTTAAATACAAGTTTGGATGAATTTTTTTCTTTTGCAGATGATTGAATCATTAGATCCAAATGCACCAGGTTTTATGGGGTGTGAAGTTTTATTGGGTGGGTTAATCCCTTTCTTGTGCTTAAGTCCAAGAGATGTCGTAATGGGTCCTTATGCCAGTACTAGGTAAGTTCATTTTATGCTAAGGATATTAAAAATTAGTATTTCTAAAAAAAAATTGACAAATTTATTTTTCTTTAGTACTCGTGGAACGTACTTTATTCAAGTTAATACATGCCCAAATTATTTCTCAAAAGGAACATATTGACCATTTTAAATTTCTAATGTCAAATTAAATGTGATTATATAAAATCTTGCATTTATGTACTTATTTAAATATATTCAGCATTTTAGGAAGGTATGTATATTATTTTAAATGAATAAAAAATAATTAAACATAATACATATCTAATATAGATACTTTCTAACTTATTTTATTTGAAACACAAAATGTAGTCAAATTAAAATAAACAAGATCATTGAGTTCAAAATATAATTTAAGAGTACTTATGTAAGTCGGTACCAATTCTAAGAGCAACAGAGGTTAATAAGAAATATTATTAATATTGTTTTTATATCAATTTAAATTGAAAAAAAATTCATTAAAAATTCATTTTAGTTAATTGCCTCTGTTTATTAAAAATGTTATAATTTTTAATCTATTTTTTAAATAGAAAAATATAAGTGAAATGGTAGATACTCAAAGTACTCTTAATTTGTTGTACATATACATTATATCAGTATTTAATACTATTTTTATAAAAGTAATTATGTTATATAAAATGCTCAGGTATTTTATATAATAATGGTAAATTAATAAGAATAATTTGGAAACTTTTTCGTTTGAACAGTCAGTTTTCTGAAGAACCCTTTATTTTGAATTGAATTTGTTTAATAATATCTTGAATGTTTCTGGATATAAAAATTTCCAAAATATTAAACTGAAATATTTTTAAAATTTCAAAATTCCCGGTGAAATGTATTATCCAGTGAAAAGTATCTTAACTACAAACATCTTGACAGGGATATTAATTAAACTGAAAATAATCCCAGGAACGTACGACCAAACCTCATTTAAATTCTCAATCGATTCTGAAAAAACTGAATCCTCCAGGGTCCTTCTGTCATTACATTCATTGTCACTGTTCATGACATTACTTTTCTATTTCCAATATATAATTAGAGATCTGGGTCAAATCCCTGTTGAAGAAATTGTCATGATCATCTTTATTTGCTCATTTTTGCTACTCTTTTTAGTCGTTCAGATTAACTACACTTTGACTATGGAAGAATCCTTTTATTTCTGGAATCTTACTACACAATTTCATATACACTACTGTATGATTCTTAAAAATTATCCTACTAGAAATAATATTATGATTATGTACCTAGATTCTTAATGTAAACATCTTAATTTTTATATTTTTTTGCAGATAAAAATTTTGGAATTTTGGAGCCAATGCATGAAAGATCTGAATTATTATTCCCAATTTTTATTTTTCACATAAAATATCTTTACTTTATCATACTGGGAAGTATCTTTTTATTAAGAAATCCTCCAAAACCATTAGAAGTTTTGTTAATGACCAAATTCACAGGGATTACAAGATTCTTGGTATCTTCTGTAGAGGCTTTCTATCTTTATTATGGAGCGGCACTTATGATTTTTTGCCTCTTTGCTAAATTTCTCTTCCTGAGGGACATGAGGGATATCCTTACATATTTATGGTATGAAAATAAATTTCGTTTCAGCCAGTACAGGAGTAGAATATAGGAGAAAGTTGGGAATTTTTTTTTGAAAAACTGATTATATATCGAATCAATTGAATTGCTAATTTGATATAGGGATCTTAAGCTAATGTAGTTTCGATAAGTTTCGAATCAAAATAAAAACTTGTTTACTCGAAAACGATTAAATGCAAAACAAACTATGTTTATCTGCACATACTACCTGATTGTCTTGCTTTTTTCAAAAAAAAAAAAAATTAAAAAATTCCGGTTAGATTCTCAAAAAATATGCTTTTCTAATCATAAATCATTAGATATTTTAGATTTGATCTCATTAGCGACGTTGCAGTAACAATTCAAATTCTAAATTTTAGATTACTAACTAGGGTTATTTATTAAGGCTCTTCATTTCATATAAAAAAAGCAGATTTCATTAAAATTTTCGATAATTTGAGGTTATTTTTTGATAATTTATTCTTCGATATTTTATCAAAATACTGATTTAAAATCTATAAAAAAAAACTGTAATTACAAAGAAAATTGGTTTCGAATTTAGGATCAGATTAGAGAGAACTTATAGGATATTCAAAATTTCAAAATTTTTGGCAAGAAAATTTTAAGGTTTAAAATTACAATCTACCTAATAGTTTTTTTTGATACATTTTAAATACCTCGATTGGCAATTAGAAAGATAAAAAAAGCATGATACTGTTACTCTTATAATCAAATCATTTGCGTTTTTAAATTTTAAATTGCGTTTCTTTTAGCACAAAAATGGAAGAATGCTATGGCATGAAAAACCCCTTTATTCTGATTCAGAGAAAAATCCGCTACAGAAATTTCTACAGATGCGCTCAAATCATGAATGCCCGCATGTGTCATATTGAAGCAACACTTTTGCCAACAAGCCTGATGATAATTGGCGTACAATTTATCGCCTCTGGATTTTGCGTCATTAAATATGCTCATATTTTTCCATTAATTGTTACTTGGCTACTTTTCTCCTGTGCATTATTTAACATTGCATCCTATTTTTGTCTCTGTTGGTTTACATCGAATATCAACGAATTATCAAAAAAATTCATTTACCTTCAGTCTACTATAACTATAGCTTTAGGAACACAGAGACCTTTAAAATACCGCCAGATGGAACGTCGAATCATCAAATCCTATCCGAAAATAAATATTGAAATTGGACCATTTGGAAAAATTAAAAGGTCGACTTTTGTGCATATCATGTTGCATCTTATTCAATATCTCATTGAGGTTCTTATCATGTTCTAACAATAGTTTTAAATAGATCTGCTTACCTAAATTTAGTCTAAATTAAACCTCATAAAATGTTTTATTAAGAAATTATGCCTGTAATAATACGTTCTTGCTGATAAAAATTAGCATTTTTCATTTTTTTTACGATTTTATACATTTAGGTGTCTGTGTTATGTTAGGCATATTTAGTACACTTTAAAATTTTGTTATTATTATTTGTCAATATTATATTAATAAAAATAGGTTCTATAGGTATTTTTGGGTATTTACCAGAAAATAAATTTTTTTCTTTTTATTAGCGGTAAATCAAAATAAAATCTATTTCCTAAAAGTTTAACAAATCTTAATTTTTCAATCAAATACAATAGAAAAGCAAATGCTTTTTATTAAGATTATTATGTATAGGTACCCTACTATTACTGCCACAGCTATATAGTAAATATGGTAGTAGGGTACATGTTAATCTAATCAGATCTTTAAAAAATCAATTGACTTTTTACATGTAAATCAGAACGACTTAACTTTTAGTGGAGAAATCGAAAAATCTCATTTTTCTTGAGAAAGCACAATTTATTTTATAAAAGGTATACCTTATAGTAGGGGTTTATTAGACATAGTTCGGGAATGTTTTTGAAAATTGGAAATATCCTGTTTTGTCTGAGTTATTTCGATCTTTTTTTATATCTCGCTGCTCACTATATCAGTATCTAGAGATAGGATAAGCCAAGTAATCCTCAAAAAATTTCAGGTAAATTGATAACTGGTTCAGGTGAGAACAGACTGTTTATATTTCGAAAATGTATCCAGACTATCCTTAATTTACCCGTAAAAATAGCTACTATTACTCGTATATGACTCAATCGAATGTTTATAAGTGATTATATCGATTTTAATAATTCTTAAAAAGTAAACTTTAAGCCTTTAAATATTCCATTACTATAAGTAAGTGAAGTGAAATTGATTTCCCTAGAATTGTTCAAATTCAAATTCAAGTTCAAATCTGCATTAGAAATATTTTATAAATATTTATTTATTTGTTGTTGAACGACTGACTATGTCTGGTGCTCAAAAGAAATGGAAAAAAGCTCTCAATTTCATTTCAGTTACAAGATATCTAAGTAATTGTAAAGAAAGCTCAGAAATCTCAAATTCAAATTCAGGGGATCATTTAAGTGTAGAAAAATCTGAAATTTTTTTGAAATCAAAAAGAAATTCAATTTCTGATCCAAATATTCATTTACAATTGAAACCTCGGGGATCTCCAAATTCATCTAGACCCAATTCTGGAGTAATTGAAAGAAAAATATCCTTTGATGATTTAGTACTCAATTGTTCTATATGTTGTCGGAAATTCTCAAGTCATAATAAATGGAAGTTACACCAAGTTCTTCATGCTAATAATGGACAATCTAAGGGGAAAAATTTCCCATGTCCAAATTGCCATAGGTAAATAGTCCATTTAAATTTAATTATATAGATTTAGAGATATTTTTTAGATACTTTTTTGAAAAGACAATCTGATTTATCTAGTTGCTATTTTAACCTGAAATTTATTTGATAGTATCTTGGCTATCTATGGCTCTAGATATGCTTAAATATAATTTCAGACCAAAATAACAATCGGAATGCCCGATGCCCAAAGGATCTATCCGGCTTTCAGGCCTTTTCATGCTAAACCTCATATAAAGGCCAGAAATCTCAATATAACCCAAAGATACTTTTTCAAAAAAGTTTCAGATTCAGAACTAATTGTATAATATGTATCTCTTGGTCTAATTATAAAGGTTTAATTTATAAACCAATTAGATAATTTCTTATAACGATTTAAAATTGATAATATTGTATAAACTTTTTAGGTCATTTTGTTTAAGGACAAGTTTAGAAGCACATCAAGAGAAAATGCACAAAATGCATTCGTTTCTATTAAATTTTACTTTATAATTAAAACTACCTAGGTATATCTATTTCATTTTTGGTTTTGGGTAAAATAATGTATTTTCAATAAGTATTTCGATATTTAAAGTACTAATTTGAAGTCGTTTAATAAAATTGAAATTATAGTAAATAATTAAATATTTTGGCATTATGTACATATAGGTACATGTAAAGTTAAAAACTTATATTAAACTAAACTACAAAAAATTGTAACAATTTACTATTAATAATACTTAATTATATGACATAATATGATGTACTTATTATGTAGTAACATACATGTATTACATATGTAGTACATAAACTAGCTAAGTAAGTACCGTACCAGTAGTTTACCAGTATCAATTAGGTATATGATAGGTCTAGTTTGTACTCGTATGTACGAGTTAGGCTAGTATTACTAAGGCATATCATTATAAATTTCAGGATATTTCTTCAATAAAACTACTAACCTTTGAATACCTTACAATAGATAGAGAATTTTGTAAATACCTCTCTAGGTACATCAATTGTTAAGGAAATGATCACATCACTGGATAAACTTGTTTGCAGTAGATCATTAAAATTAATCACATTATGTAAGTTTTGTCAAACTTTTTCAAACTTTTAATTTTTAAGTTAGGTAACCTACATATACTCCGTATTACATACTTGAATGTGCTAATAAGTTATATATACAAAAGTATGTATATATTCAGAAAATAGGTGTATTTATCATCATATCATTAGTCAAAAAACTTGATTCAAAATATAAGTACCTGTACCTACTTAAGATTAGATTAGGTAGTTTAGATCAACTTTACTTAAGTTAGTTATTATCTAGGTTCTACCAGAAGTATCAGTGAGGTATCTGGATATTGTAAATTTATTTTTTAAAAAAAAGTTATTTTCAAGGTACGATTTTTTGATCTTTGTACTATTGTGTAAGGAACCTAGATATATTATAATAAAAAGATATATTTTCAAGATTTAAAATAACATGAATTTAGCATTGAAATTGGGGATATTTTTTATTTTAAATTCTTGTGGATCTGCTAGATCTTTAAATTTTACAAGTTTTCAACAAAATTTTATTATCGAGGTAAGGTAAAATTAAGAATTATACTTTAGTAATTAGGTAAGTATGGTATACCAAGTGTATTAATTTTTGTAAAAAATATTAAGATTAAAGAAAGGATGGACGCGTACCTAACCAATGATATAATTCCAAAACCGACCTATGAATATGGGAAATCTTGGATGGACAAAACACCTGATGCAATTTTACTAAATTTTCTCGAATGTAAGCAACTTTTTTAAATAAATTTAAAATTATTTGAATTACAAGGTATGTTTTTAGATCATGATTTTGATTTGGACAAAACTGAAAAAAATATCAAAGAAGTAATTATATCAGATCAATATGTAGGTACAAAATTTTGAAAATTTTGAAAGTGTTTTTTAGACTTTAGAATGGCGACTCAGGAACAATATAGATCAAGTCAAAATTTGGAAGAGACCGCAAATTTTGGAGAGATTTTTGCCATACAAGTATACAGGTTATTCAGTTGATGGAAGACCGATTTTATTTTTTCCAAAATGGTATATTAGAGAAGCTTCTAGAAATGCAAATCGAAAGGATATTGCCAAATATATTGTTCAAATGATTGAACTAATAGTTCAAGATATGATTGGAAGAATGAAATCTGGGGAAACTGAAAATATTGCTAAATTTATTGCACTTGTCGATCTGGATGATATTACATTGACTGATGTTACATCAATTAGAGGTATAAATAATTCATATTAATTTTTTCAAAATTTTCTTAAAATTCATATAAATTTCGAATGAACCTGCTATTATTTTGACTTGAAATTTTATAAATTATATCTAGAAACCCATTCCCTTTATATGTATAAAGTACCTACATACATATATATCTGGTTCCATATACGGATATGTATAACTAAATACTAATGGTTAATACCACATTTTATGTCAACTTTTTTTTAGGGATTTCAACAATAATCTCAACCTTTGCCATGCTCGAGCATATGTATCCGCTTCATTTTGAAAAAGCAATTTTGATAAATGGTAGGTATCATATTTGTACTTAAAATTCAATTAAATCTATTAATTTAATAGATATTAGCTAGGTAGTACTTATGTACCTTACCTAATAAATATTTAATTAATTTAGTTCCAAGTATAGCAAAAGCAATTGGAGAATTGATTGGCTCAACTCTGTCAGGTTTACAAACTCATATTTAATATTTGATACATTATATTATATACCTATCAGTACCATACTATACATAAATAATATATTATTACATTACAATTATCGGTAAGGTACAAACAATTATAGAAAATATTATTTCAAAATTTAAATTGGAATCGTTTATTCATTATATAATTTTGATATTTTAAATATAGCACCAACTCTACGGAGACTCAAATTCTACACAACAAATGACCTCACATGGAAAGAACAAGTTCAAGATATTCCACAAGAAGTTCTACCTATCGAATTTGGTGGAACTTATTCTTGATCTGAACTTGAAACTTTTATTAATTTACATATTATTACTTTAAGAGTTAGACATTATCTAGTTATTATACTACTAATCGCATTAATTTATAATATTTTTAATGTAATGAACTAAATTAATGTAATAAAATAAACTTAATGTATTGTTTAAGGTAGATTAAAGTTTATATAATATTTATAGATTTTAAATTAGTTTTGTATATTTTATAAGTATAAATTGGTATATTGACCTTGTATGTATAAAAATTGAATTAATTAATTTGGATTTCACATGTTGGTAATTATTTTGCTATAGAGGAAAAATAAAAATGGTATGACCATGACCATCCTGAACTGAAAGCCATACTCAAATAATTCAAACCAATAGACATATATTTATATACAAAAAAATTCTAATAAAACTCATCAAAAATCCTAAATTTTGTTGATTTTTAAAAAATTTTCCCTCTATATACTTGTACTGGACTGGATATTAGGAATTTAAATCAAATTTCAGGGTAGTCATGTAACAAGATCAAATTAAGTACAGTTTTGGTTAAAATACGATCTATAGTTCGAGCGGACATAAAGGCAGAAAAAATCGGTTATTATAATTGACTTTTAATTTGGATTTGGTTAAATTTTCATTAAGAAGTAAATTAAAAATAAATAAAATATTTAATAACCAAACTATGTATCTTTATTACTATGTTGCTAATAAGTTAATAATATTATACAATATTTTAATTTATTAATACGCATTATATGTAACTAATAAAGGTACTATTGAGGTTGGTAAATATTCTTGCAAGTGAAGCGAACATTTATGTACCCTACTTATGTATTCAATTTTTCTTATAGGGTACATAGGCCTTGTGTTTGTTTGCCCAGACCAGTAGATTAGGGTACTAGAAAACAATCTGACTGATTTTAATCAAATTTGACATAAAGGACCTTTATAAGGTCAAGTTGTGCCATTTTGACAAAATTTTCAGGTCACCCTAACACTTGCCTATTGCTTATAGACCACGTAAGGGTTCTATAGGAAAAATAATTGAAAGGATATATTTATTTGCGTTTCAGGCTTTTGCATGTTAAACTTCATATAAAGGCCAGAAAGCCCATCAGAACCCTTGAAAATAATCAATGACTTTGATTCCAAATTTGTTTCCTTTTGACCCTTATTATGCTGATTTTTGATCTCACAAATTGTGATCATTTGCTCGCACAATTAGTTAACTAAAAAGTAGTTAATTAAATCCTAGTTTTAATCAAAAAATAATTGATCGTACCATTTTTAATTATTTTCTTAATTCACTATCCACTAATATAGACATGCAAATTGTTTTTTAATTGTTTAAAAATCATTTCAATGCCAATGCCAATATTCGTTAAGAGGAAATAGCTAGCGGATATTTCTTTAAAAAATGTTTTCAACTGAATTAAAGGCTCTAATTTTTAATTACTTTAGATTAAACTTCAAACTCCCCATTACAAATATTCGCGTACACTCAACAAAGGATATTTTAATTCAGGGCCCAAAAACCAAAAAAGAAAAAAGAACTCGAAATTTCATTTATTGGTTTTTGATCTTGAATACAATTTTGAAAAATTTATCATTTTTTCATAAATATTTCTCAGGTCTTTGTATAAATTCGACTACAACGATTCTTGAAATTTCTTATTTATTAATTCTTTTATTTGGAATCACTTTATATTTGGAGCTTTTCAGAAGCTCAAAAGAAATTATTCTAATTGTAAATCATGCTATTGATTTTAATCAAAAAATTGGTAATTATTAATTTCAAAATCGTTTCGATTATTTAAGAAAATAAGAAAAATTTTTTTGAAATTTTTAGATTCTTACTTTTTTGGCCGGTCTGAAAGGGAACAGTCATCTTTTTCTAAACTGATTATAATTTTTACAAAAATATCCATGAAATTTTTGAAGATTTTTCCAATTATAGTCATTCCAATTTATTTCATTTTTCCTCAAGTTGCTCAAAATTATTATTTTTACCATAAATTTCAAAATTATGGACTCATGATAGTTTATTTACTGTTGGATTCTCTATATAATTATTGCCTGGTTCAAGCTGCAGGTGGTTTTTTCAATTCTCTATATATTCCAATATATTGCTTAAGTAACTGGATTCAGATTATCAGGCAAGTACTTAACTTTTTATCTCAATGGATACTAATTTTTTTAGGTTTTTATGTTAAAGAAATTTTAATTTCATCTATAAAATTTAAATTTTTAGGTCAAAAATTACAGAAAATAATCAATCATCAATAGAGAAATGGATTTATATGAACATTTTTAAACAAATTTCCATTTATACTCGATTATTAAGCGCTACTTATGAAAAATATATCTTAACCTGGGTAATCTTCTACTTTACTACACTTAATATTTTTTTATTTTATATAATTGTTAAATTCATCAATGAGATCAACCCCATAGCTTTTGTTGCTTTTGAAATCATTTTTCTTACATTGCCATTTTTTAAAGTTGGAGTCAGCATTTGCCAAAATATTAAATATGAGAGTAGAGATTTTTTGAACTCTTTTTTTGAAAATTGTGAGAATGATCTATATAATACTAAGTATGTGAGGTCAATTAAGCCTATAGTATTCAAAATTAATAATATTCATGAAATTGGTAATGAACTTTTTGTCTTTGTTTTGAAGATTATTGAGAATTATGCAATAGTTCTAATCTTTACATTTTAGACTCATATAATATATTATGTACATGTACAATATACCTACGCATTTTATTAAATAAAATTTATGCTTTTTGACACTTATTCGAATATAAAAAAAACAGTCCTTATGTCTTTGATAAATACCTGCTAATATCATTGGCTAAAACATGTAGGATTTTTAAAAAATTGTGGTTTTTTGAAAAACTTCAGAGTCATTGAAAAATTCGCAGGAGAGATAATTAATCGAACATTTTTAAATAAACCTTCATTTATTATCGATAATGTCGATATTCTTATCTCAAATTTCAGTTTTGAACCCTTATAGGTTTTGAAATGCTAAATATTTAAGATCAAAACTATGATTTTAAATTGAAAATTTATCTAAGAATATTCATTAATGGGAATCCATAGTTCATAGTATATTTACCTACATCAAACATCCATGTATTTGTCTTATTTTAGTAGGTACAGAATAATTAATTTCCTTATTTTAAAATGAGTCACTTTTCATTGTAATTTTTTCTAAAGCAATAGGTATATGTATTTTGTTTAGAATTTTATATTTCATTGAATTTTCTATTTGTTGAATAAGGAAATATAAATAGTTGGAATACAGAAGAATTTCTCTATAACTTAACTTTTGCAAGTTCAAAATTCATAGTTGGCAAAAAGGTAGATATGTATAGGCTTATATTTTATATTACTCTGTATATACTGTAGGGTACCCTAATATTAAAGAGACTATTTTATTAAAGAGGTTCTCTGTAGAGTGAGTGAGGTTCCTTTATAGTATACTTTATATAGTCTCCAATTAATTTATAAAAAAAATTGAAATACGATAATACAGATTAGGTGACAATAACAAGTATCAACTCATTCTCAAAAATATTTTTATTTTTTATTAGAACACTGACTCTGTCTGAGCTAGCAAGATAGTGTAGTTACAGCTCCAGTTCAGCTCAAAAGTGACTTTATTTTTAAATAATTTTTTTAATACCTACTTGCCTATAAAATGATGAAGATCAAGAAATCATTTGTGCCCAAGAAACTTGTTGGTGAAGCTACTCGGCTGAGCAAAGAAAATTTTGAGGTTGAAATAAAACCATTCGAGGATGAGGCCAATTTTGCTAAAACCAAAACAATCTCCTATGAATTGTACTTCCCATACATTAATGGAACTTTGTAAGTTAATTGTCTTTATGCATTTTCATACATATTTATAATTATAATTTACAATTACATATTAGTAATAACCGACTATATAGTAAGGGTAGATAAGTGATAAGGAGGTTATTGTCTGGAAATCTGATATTCGTTTGAGGATATCATTGGCTATCTCTAACTACATAATATTATACAGCACCTTATAGTACCTAATAAAAATTTCAGATAAAAATGACTCATTTGAAAACTTTAACTTTTCCAATAAATGCCATTAAAAGATAAGTTGGTAGTTGGTAGGCCTAAAATGTCTACCTTACCTTACATGTCCTTAAAAAATCAAATTTTTGATCTATATAGATTCCAAAATTTATTATCTATATAAATAATCCATTTATTATTTTTTAATAATTTTCCAAAGTGTCCCAAAATTTAATCTTTGAATTATGATTTTTTATGCAAAATATGCGTTCTGTGATTCCTATTGGATTTTATCTTAAATTAATATGAATTTTATTTTAAATTTTTAGCTTGTTTGACTTGGGTTTGAATCCTCTAAAAGAAGACAGCTACACTTTTTGCGTCCAATTTCCCGAGCTATTTTATGTCAAGCACTTTATTGATTCATTCAGTATGATAATAACCTATACTAAGGGACCTGTCAAAAAGAATAAATGTAAGTTCATAATTTTTCAGACATTTTTTCTATAGATAGGAATTTTATATTCATTTAAGGACCGTTGCCGTGCGCCATCTACATATATGACCGTCTCATGTTATCGGACGTAGATGCAAGCATTCTCTTTAAGTACTCCACGTAGAGACTTGAAATTTTTTTTTTATCTTTTTTATTTTTGCTTACATTGTACCTGAACATTTATCAAAATTTTAATTCTGCATTTGAGTGTAAAATGTGTCTACGGATATAATAAAAAAAAGTTTCAAGTCTCTACGTGGAGTACTTGAAGTACGTCCACCTACCTCTACGTCCACCCAAAAAGGCCATTCGATAACATGGCAGAATTTAGGCTTTAGGTGCATGGTCACTAAAGCTTAACTCGTATTAGTATTTGAGACTTACATAGCCCTTTATATGTGATTTTGCTCATCAAAACTGCAAAATTAAACATACTGATAATATCTGTTAGCTTTATACATACTGTAATCTATGTAGTTTAGATCAATTAATTATATTTTTTATTTTTTTGAAATTTCATTTACTAATTCTGGGATTATATTTTTTTTTGTATTTAGTTTTCACATTCAGTTTCACTGGTCCTGAGATCGTAGAACTTAATTTGATTAGAAAAACATTTGGCAAGGCGTTTACCCTCAAAAATTTTGGACCGGATACAATCATGCTCATCAACTTTGCACTGACCGAAAACCTTTCTTCAATTATCGGTGAATTTAATAGCAACAAAGTCGAGGTCACCAGGGAAGCTCTGAATAAAAATAAATTTCTCCAGCAATATGATATTGGTCAAATGCTCAAAAATGAGACAGAATGTCGAGATTTCACCATTATTACCGGTTTCTCAAAGATCAAAGTCCACCGATGCATTTTGGCCAGCCAGAGCTCGGTTTTTTCTCTAATGCTTTCGATCGATATGGTTGAAAATCTTAAATCAACACTGGAAATCCCGGATTTGAATGAAGAGGCTGTTAAAGCTGCCATTGAGTTTATGTATACTGGAGAAATAGTCAATACTATTGAAAGAAATAAAGAAAAATATGGCGAAATCCTAACTGATCTTTATATATTTGGACAAATGTATGATATGACCAACTTGAAATGGGCCATCTTGTCCAGAATTTTTGAAACTATCAGCTACTTCAAAAGTAGACCTGAGGATAAATATCGGCTAATTCGTACAGTCATTTTACATGAATCAAATATGAAGGATTTGAACGCTTTTCTTGCCATCCTTGGACCATTTCCTATTGAATAATTTTCCACATTTTTTAAAATTAACTAGAATTGAAATATTAGATAAAATATTAATAATTAAGAAAATTAAATCTGGGTCATAAATCTGGTGTTACTAGTTACAAAGAATATCTTTCTAAAAAAAATTTACTATTAGTTTAGTTTGTTCTTGTTAATTAAAGAAGCATTGTAAAATAATCAAAATTTAATTCACATTACAAAAAATAAAATGAATGTAAATTATATAAAAATGAATGTAGGTATATTTATGAATAATTTACTTATTATACATATAAAAGGTTTAAAAACTATAGTACTTAAACCTACATCTACAAAACCGACTAAATTTTACATTAGGTAATTCAATTTAATAGAAAAAAATTATTGTTGAAATAATACAGATACTACAAACCTAATTATATAATGTAATTATATGTAAAATTTAACTAACTTCAATTTTTTATTAAATTTTTTTCAAAAATTATTTCATTTATCGAGGATAAAAACCAGTTTTTGTAAAACTTTGACAAATTTTGGATCCTCGACCATTTCTCTCCAAATTGGAAGCTTTTTAATTTCCTTATAAATTCTGTAAAAAATTTAAGAAATTTTAATTAGTAAACCTAGTTAATAAGTGAAATTGTAATTACATTTGATAAATTGATATCTTACGGTTTAACTAGCTGTAAAATTGAATCAAGGAAATAATCAGAGTCTGAGTATTTGGCTCCAATTTTCAATAATTTGATTCCAAATTGAGGTTCAAAATCCTTCACATTCTTAAGCTGGGATTTGCAAATCTCGATTAATTTCTTGATTTTAAACTTATCCGCTAATTCCAGGATTTCAAGTAGGATTTCATTATTTAGGATTTGAATTTCCCCTTTGTATATGTAATTTATAATTAATTGAAATATTTCGGGGTTCACATCTGACAAATTCAAAATTTCTCCAGCTTCTATTTTGCTTTTCTTGAATAATGTAGAAAAAAATGGACTTTGACCTGAAAAAATATCAATTTATTTATTTAGTTTTTAAGAATCTAGATTGATATTTGGAAAAAAAAACCTTACAAGCTAGGACAGCACTATGAACTTTGAAAAATTTATCTCCAACTAAAAGGTCAATATCTCTAAAATCCTTATCTTGGCTTAAAAATGCACCCAGATTGTAAAATCCTGAATCTGAATCTGAAGAATCTGTTTCTGAATCCGATAATATACTCGTATCTGATACATCAATCACTTCGATATCCGAATTTTCAATTTCCTTACTTGGTTTATAAGATTCGAAATTTTCCAAATTTTCTTTAGGATAAATATCACCTACATTAATTTTCAAAGGTAAGTGATTATTGCTAAAATTAACCGAATCATTTGAAGCAAAATTTGGGTTTAATTTACAGGGTATTTCATCAGGCTTTAGTTCATATATTGGAAGATTTAGCGTAGTTTTTTCTAAATTTTGAAAATTGTTTGGGTTATTTGTATTAGTAGTATTCGTAGTAGAAGATTCTGTCTGATTATCATTATAAATGGTATTTTCAGGATTTAATATTGAAGATGATTCAGACAGATTTGAAGAGCTTTCTGGATGATCTATTTCTGAAATTTTTTGAATATTTTCAAAAGACTTTGGTGAATATAAAGGAGGATTTTGATCAATCATTGGATGTATTTTTGGAGGAATATCAAATATTTTTGTACTTGATGGATTTTCAACATTCTCTTTAATTAATTTTGGTGGATTTTCGAAAATTTCTGAACTATTTTTTGAAAGATCTTGAATAGTTATGAGACTTTCGGCTATTTTGATACAATTGACAGATTTTTCAGGTTCTACTAAACTCTCGTGACTTATTTTTTGTAGATTTTCAACACTTTTAGAACTTGAATATGAATTCATGACAGTTTTTGAACATTCGTTTGACATATTATTTACACTTTTTGGGCTTAAAAATGATGAATTTTCGGCTATTTTCCATAAATTGGCTCTATGAACTGGCTGTATACGTCTTAAATTTAATACAATTTTCTTACTTGATGGATCCTCTTCTGATTTTGCAAATTTTGATAAATTTTCAACAATATTGGAACTTGTTCTTACGACAGTTTTAAGACTCTTGTTTGATTCATCGTCCCTAAAATTAGGATTCAAATTTGAGGAATTTTCAAAGATTGTTGGACTTGTATGCATTGAACTCATAACATACCTCGAAGAGCATTCTCCAACGAATGTCCTATCCTTTTTAGCTGGGATAACCTCATCTTCGGAAATATCTGAATTAATTGGTTTCGATTTCATGAATTTTTTTGTCTTTCTCTTCTTGTAAATTTGAGTCCCACATGAATTACTGTTAAAATATGCCATCCCGTCCGACTTGCTTTTGTATTTTTTCTTAGTATTTGAACTTGCTTGACTTTTTTCATATTTTGGTGGTCTTCCAGATCCTCTCTTAAAACCTTGAAAATTTCCATCTTTTTCAATTTGAGCCGATTTTGATATTTTTAAAAGGTCTACTTCAAATTCTGTCGTTTCACTTTCGCTATCTTCATACTCTACTAATTTCAAAGAATGCTCTGAATTATTTGGGGATATTTGAGGATTTTTTACAAAATTTCCTGGGTCATTGATATAACAATAAGGCCCTAAATTTGAGCCATTTTCCTTTGGAGCTTTTTGTACTTCATAACTTGAAGCATTTTTTTGATAATTTTGATTATTTGAATTTTCAAAATGCGGATTTTGGTCATCGGATGATCTTAAATTATTTTGCGGCTGTTCTTGTAGTTGTTGTTGCTGTTGTTGTGATTGTTGTGCAAAATCAGGTCTGATGACAAATTGAGATTTCTCGGTTAAACTCGAGGTACTATCTTGAAATCTTATAAAATTGATATTTCCAAAATTATTTTGATAAGGTTGATAATTTTTTAGATCATCTGCGGCGATCTTAATAACACGATTGAGCGGATTCATTTCAAACGGATGATTTGAATTTTTCATCAAAAATTTAGACGCAATTTTACAAAGCACTTGCGAATGAGTGAAATTTTGATCATTTGGTTGAGTGAACCTTATATCATTTCTAGGTCCTAAATCCTAAAATATTCAAAAATTTATTAATTTAAACACTTGTCTTGTACCTACAGATATATTATTTATTAGGTTAGAGGCTATAATAAATTTTAAAATTTTTATTATGTAAATGGGTATTAAATGTTTTATGTAGTTTATATTGGTAATCAAATTCATTTAGATATACTTATACAGGGTTTTTATTATGTATTGATACTCGTATATCGTGATAAAATTGCTCGGCAGATTTCCAAATATCCAATACAAATAGAAAAGATTTTAGAAATTTTTGATTTCCCATTTTTTTTGAATATTTCTTTGATACCTTTACAGCCTAATGCAGCAACCAAATTTAAAAAATGTTAAGATTTAACACGAGAATAAAAAATCTCAAGCTAGTTAATTGCCCAAATCGGGAGATTATTCTTTTATCCAAAGTATGGATAAAAGTGGTCGAAATATGTTATTAAAAATATATGGGGATCGTTTAACAAAATGTTTCGATTTAGCTCAATCAAATTCTACAAATAGTGATCAAAATTTTGGAAATTTTAATTAATGTATAATGCCCCAAAATCGACCAGAATATGTTCAAAGTACAAAATGCTCAAAATATACAATTTTGTGAGAAAATTGCTGAAAATTTACCTCAAAATCAAGTTTCCGATTCGAAATATCCCAAATGGAAATTACAGTGGTGAATCTGCTCCAAATAGACTAGAAAAGAAAGTGCTCAAAATGTTTAAATATTTAAATACTGAAGAAATTTGATAATTTTTCAAAATTTACAACTGGATGTGAAACAAAATTTCCCAATTTTTTGAAGAATTTGATCAAAAAAATCTACATTTGAGCTTGTTGTTTAACTGAACCTTAACTAGACCAGAAATATCTTGGGAATATGAGACACTTGTAAGTAGATTGAAAATATGCTTTATTTTATTACTACATGCATATTATAGTAGGTTATTGACTAGGTACCAACTCTGTTTTATTTTGTATGTACACGTATATTTACCTATTTTAAGTTCAAAGATTTTTCTTTAAAAACCCCTCCAATGTGTCCCAAATATCAAAGCAATAAATATGAAAAAATAAGAGTGGAATGGAAATGGTTATTTTAGAAAAATTGTAGTTAAGAACAAATGGGTTTTAAGTTTTAGGTACATATTTATAACATATAGTAATATTTTGTAAATATCTAGGTATACATAATATATGCCTATAAGTAACGAACGTATATTTTCATTACTCAGCTTTTTGACTTCTTTTTTGAGTTGTTTCCTTTTATAAATCCAAGTCTCGAAGCCCTTGCCCTTGGACTTTATCCTTTAAAGTTCAAATTTTAATTGCTGTAATATAATATGTTATATCGTGTAAAAACTTGTGAATTTGTTTTTGAGATACTATACATAAATGCATAAACTAGGCCTGATTATTTATTAGGGTTTCGATTTAATCTAATCCCTATTTTGATTGAATTTACCCCTATATTTTTAGTCTAACTTGACCCCTGTATGAAATTGACTCAAAAATCTAATCTAATTTACTTAACATAAACTTTAACTTAAAATATTTTGAATCAATTTCATACAGGGGTAGAGTTAGGCGTAAAAATAAGGCAAACTCAGCAAAAATAGGGGTTGAATTAAATCAGAGCCATTAATTAACCCCTTATAAAAAAAATTACTCGATTAAAATAACCAATTATTTATCGAGCTTGCCATCAAGGCATCAATTTTATGTATTGGCAATAAGCTTTTGTTAAAAATGATATAAATATCAGGGGAATGTTTATATTATAATGTAGTAATGAGAATGGAATGAAAAGTTTTGTTTTTAAAGTGAAACATGACACTTTATAAATAATATGCCATTGTGATAGCAAACCACGCTTCATAATCATTTACAAAATTTTAGATTGTACATACTTGTATTGTATATACAGATATATGCTCTATTCTATACTTAAATTCAATCTTAAATAACCTACAATAACCTACCTCATTAAATTCTATCAGAATTAAGAATCATCTATCAGAATACATATTATATAGGATGTATAAACATAAAAGATATCCCCAAAATACAGCAAAAATCCAAAAAAATTTGCCATTTTTTTCTCGTATTTTTGATGATTTTTGGTGAACTCTAAAGTCTCATCAAATTTCGGGGTTTTCATGTGTGCCAATTTTGGTCTAGGTCCGGTCCGAACTCCGAACTCCGAACCGCGTTTCGGCTGCAAAGATTCGAACAGACGGAGAGACATGAAGGGCATTATGGCCCTTTTTTACTCATTTTGAATGAGTTTCGTTTCGGGGTAATCAAATATTAGAACAGAACTATTACCTAATCGGCCTTTATAAACTGTAATTTGTAAGTAATACCTGTATAGGATTGAAGTTGAGGAAACCTCTTATTCGGAATCGGAATTGAAATTTTTCAAAATCCTGGAAAGAATTGAAAATCTCCCAATCAATATTATGAAAATTAATTGAACAAATTATCTCTTTCAATATTTTCGTTGTCTATTTAAATTTTTTTTGTTTTTCCAATCTTTCATTAAACTTAAACTTAGGATTAAACCAGCTAGTACAGTATCTATATATATAAATTCCTTTGTAACATTTGAGATAAGACCTAATATGGCCTCCCTAGGTCCTAAGATGACCTCTGGTGGTAGTCTCACATTCCCCCGAGCATGTCGGTCTGTCTGTCTGTATCGAATAGACTCCGAAACTATAAGAGCTAGAGCTCCAATATTTTACATGGTTATAGGTTGGG
>JAQIXA010001403.1:0-25141 GCA_034699045.1 Nanhermannia cf. coronata Gr-Ori-00579 | reverse complement strand
TTGGTACTCGAGTACCCACCATGTTAATTCTAAATGGGTACCCAATTGGATTTGGGTACCCGTTTGTGCAGCCTTAGACCAGCCTAAAATTGAACAAACTTAAAAAATTATATAGAGTTTAATAACCCAAAATTGCATAATGAAGCTGTGATATTTACTTAAATTGAACTAATTTTTCAAAAACTAACAAAATGTATAATAATTAGACCCTCGTAGAGAGTACTTTGCTGTATTGCTGATATGCCTCAGAAATAGCAAGTAGAATAATAGAAACAATTAAAAATCACAAGCCAACAATTTCCATGCTTTTATTTTTATGGTCAAATAATATATAATAGGGTAGGGTACTGTAGTATAGCAATAGTAATATCCGAATCCGAATGCACTACTTTTCTCTATAACTACATCACAGTAGTTGAGGCTCTTAACTCGGTGAAATGTGAAATTGGGTTATTTCCAGTAAAAACCGAAAATTTTGCTATTTTTATAATCCTTCCTTAAGTACTTCAACAGTACCCTATACTTATTTTACTCATTCATGATATGATAGGTTTATAATCTCTTAAAGAATTGTCATTTTTATATGATTATGCTCTAATTATTTCTTGATAAAAAATAGTCTTAAAAATGCCTTCTTATTACTAAAAGCACATGTTTCACTATTGAGCTATGCATTCAACAAAAAATTTAAATCTCAAATGTAATTCATTTCATTAATTTGATTAATATACCCTTATCTACCTATAAAATACTCCATTATACGAGTATTCTAATCACAGCATAAAGAATGTAGTAATACTCGTACCTACTACCTACCTAGACTAATTACTAATATGGAATTTATTGTCCGTAAAATGACATATCCTAATTTTGTTCCTATTAAGTAGGGTACACATAAAAGGGTACATTGAACTTTTGATTTCATTTCTAAAATATGTTTTAATATAGGTAGATAGATTTTAATGAAGAATTTGAAGATTTTGAGTATTTTTTAACTAAAATATTTAATAAAATTGATAGGAAAAATGATACTGAATGTGAGTGAAAGTGAAATTACATTTCTTTCAAAATCAAAAAAAAAATACCAGAAAAAGAAAACTCATTTCTTAAATTGAAGTTTTTTTAACTATTTCTAGACATATAAGTTTAATGAGGATTTTTTTTACATTTTTGCCAGCTATTCATATATCTAACTAGTGATTGAATAAGTAATATAATATCAGTATGTAGTAACACTTGAAAGAAATTAAAAAGAAAACTTGTTAATTATAGCAAACTATTTTAATTACTTTCCAATAAGATTGAAAGTCGAGATTTCCCAAAGACTTTTCCCTATAGTAGAAACTTATGGTGTCAAAGACCTTGTCCAAAGTTTTTTTTTCTTATTTAACTTTTTCAAATTAGATTTTATATTTCTTACAATTTTTATAAACCCCAAATTAGACTATACAATATTGTAGAGTGTCTTAAAAGTTCGGGGGTAATGACATATTGCCCACTTTTTTTCAAAAAGTTATTTTACTTCCTAATTTAAAAAAAAATTGATCGAAATTGTATATTTTTGATTGACTAATTTCCTCCTCCAAACCATAGGGGAAATATAAAGTAGGTAAATATTTTAAAACACAAGTTATTGACCTTTCTCTATTTACATTATTACTTGTAAAGGGTCTTAAACTTTGTTTCAAAGAAATGAAATACACATATTTTGCATAATTCATAGTTACCTGATATGATTCAACTGATATATTGTACCCTACTTATTTATGTAATTTAGATACGAGTATCTAAATCTAATAAACATTTTAATCATCAAAGTCAAAGATCTGCTGATTATCTCAAATTAAAACTATAACTTGTTAAAATCAGATTTCAAAGACTAAATTTAATTCAAAAGACTTGAAATTTCCAATTTAAATCTACACAATAGAATCTTACTATTAGTTAAGGTAATACTACAGTATAGTAGGGTACTTGAAATAGTTACAAGTTTTAATGAATTATTAAATTACTTAGAAATTTCATTAAAATCTATTTACAAAGCTTGACAAATCAGTTATCTTTTGATCTCAAATGTCAAATACTTACTTATTTCATTTCAATAACTCAATCCCTAAAATACTCGTATATATCAGTAAGTTTAAGTGTCTACTACTTTATGGTTAATAATATTATATTTATCTTCCTTTATAAGCCTTTATACTGTAATTCAAAATGCAGTTAAAAAATAATGCAATCAGTCGAAATTCCAGACTCCAGACTATATGAAAAATCAATAAAACTTGGACTTATATGAGTTTAGATGTTTTTCAAATTTTGATATTTCCGGCATTCAAGAAATAATATTTACTATTAGTCATTGCCTTTTTCAGTTATTTCGGATCAAGATATATGTACAAGATATATAAATACAAATACGAGTACAGTAGAGTATGTATTCATTCATTCATTAAATAGATGGTAAATAAATCAACAATACAATAATCTTGAAACATTGTATACTCGTAGTTAGCTTTAAACTTACATTTGGACAAAATCTAATTTTTATTGAACTGTCTGAATGTAAAAAAAAATCTAAAAGGCTTTGAACTTTCAAAAAATATGAGAAACTCTTAAAAAGCGCTCTCTGAAACTGAACTGACTACTACAATTGCAGATTCCTGAAAAAGCTTGATGATATTTTTAAATCCTTTTATACTACAAGTACCTACTTATAGATATGATTAATATCAAATACCAATAGTTCTAAATCGACTTACCCGATTGCCAATAAAGTGTAGTTGAGTGCTAATCCAAAAGTCCGGGTAGTACTCAAAAAATAAATCTCCCCACGATTATTTTCATTTGAATTTGGATTTGAATTCCAATTTTTATTCTCAAAATCCACTTGGTGGTGGTGTGGAAAACCATCAGAAGTAGTTGGGCGAGTGCAGCCTTTGTCCATGAGGGCCTTCATTGTCTGGTTGAGTGTGTAGGGTGTCATTGTGACAATCAATAGAAGAATTTGAACACAACTGTGAACTGTAACTCTCATATGGATACTCCTCGACTTTTTTAACTTCAATGGATCCATTTCTTTCTCATGACTGAATTTTAGAAGAATTTTAAAATTTTATTAATATTCTAAATACTCCTAGAAAAAAGCTCGACATGACATTAGGCATTAGGTGGTAACTCAAATTTCAAGATTTTTTATTGCATAAATTGCTATAAATTGAAATTTTGACAATTTACTGATATAATGCTTTTAATAACTATTTCTACTGATATACTGTAGTGTGAAGGTTAAGGTTTGTTTTGTTAAAATATTAACTTTTTTTGTTAAAATCTCGTAAAATACTCGTACTTATAGAATGGGATCAATAATTTTAAATTAAAGAAAATTATAGGAAGTTTATTGACTTTATTGAGTTTGAATGTCATTTTAATGGCAAAATTGGTAGGTACTAAACGGTCAATAAAATGCATGGCCTATATTTATCTAATTACAGTTTAGGTATACTCGTAGAAGAATAATACATATGTAATGCACTTTTTTATAATATCTAGGCTAGGCTAGAGTGATATGATTACGATATTTCAATAAACTTACCTTAGTATGCGTCGAGATACGAAAACATAACAAAAGAACACGATAGATATCTAAAAATTGAGACAAATTCTTTGTTAACATCATTATATAGGATCTAGTTATAGTATAGCTAAGTATAGTATATAGATTTAGAGTTGGGAAATGCATTTTTTTGCACTAATTAATTGAGATACAATACAAGTACTACGATACTATACTGTACTTATTATCAGAAGGCAAAAAGCCAAAACAATTTTCCCTAGCCTAATTCCCTGCCCTTTTTCGGGGTAAATGATCGCTTTTTTCTAAATATCTAATCCTCATTTTTTGTTCTACTAACTATTATACAAAATGTAATTTAGGGAAATAAAAGATACCTAAATGAGGATATGGGCAATTAATTAGTCTTTTTTTTGCGTGATAAATGATTAGTAGATCACATACCGAGGATAGTATTACACACATTTTGGCACAATACAAAAGCCAGTCTAGTTCTCTCAAATTCCCCTCATTTTCCCAATGAAACTGGGTTACTAGTAAGTGTTTATTCCCACAGAGTAATGCCATTGAAATTCCAATTACAGCTGGTCCAAAGGTCCATTTAATTGCATTTATGATATTGAATTTGTCTTTTTTCTTCCAACATAATCTCCTATTTAAAAATACCACAAATTTTAGATTTACAAAGAGAATTGCAAATTGGATACCTGAATCTTAAGATAGCAGTTGAGACGGCGAGCAAAAGTCCAAAATGATTGACAAAATCCTCGATAATTTGTTGAAGCCAAATAAGATTTTGAAATTCTTGTCCAGTTTGTGATGACAAGGATTTTATACACCAAACTAAAAGTTCAATTAATCAAAATTTGGGTGTTTATAGGACTAATAGTGAGAGAACTAATAGAGTACTCGTATAATGACTTACTGAAAAATATTTGAACTGGAATTGCGATAAAACAGAGTAGTAAATGAGAAGTGCAATCAAGTAGTAGAACGAAATTGACCAGATGTCTTAATTTCTTTTTTCTAATAAAGATCAGGATCGTAGCTGCATTCACTAGAAAGACAAAAAATCAATTTACTCGTATTTTAGTATAAAAATTCTTAAAAGTCTATTTTAAATTTTAAACTATCATTAGGGTAAAATTCAGATATTTATTTGTCATTTTTAAGAAACATTTTGTACTAGTATTTGCAATATCTATGTTTATGTGTTAAGTATATTTCCATCTAAAAGTCTTAAATTAGTGGTAAAAATCAATTTTAATTCTTTTTTTATGACAAATATTCAAATTTTTTCAAACTAGATACTTGCATTACCCTATAACTTCCTATTTTGTATAAATACAGGTATGATAATAAGAATATTTACATTTTTGGTCTTATTATTAGTAGATACCTATTGCCTATAGTTCTAGAAAAAGTACCTTAAGTACCCTCTAATATCGCCAAGAGCCTACCTTTAATCTAAATTTTAAACTCTGATTTCTGCCCAGAGAGGACCTTTAAGACTTAAGGACCCTACTTGAACTAAACCTGAACTTTTTCTCAAAAAATATAGGACAAACTTGTGGGTATAAATAGGTCTTAGCTTTTTAAAAACGTATAGGATTATTTTAGGATTATAGCCTAATCTCAAAATAACTTTTGTGACACCAACGCAAATCGACCATTTGCGGAAAATCTCTAAAAATAATCCAACATCTAGTAACACAGATAGTAAATTTTTATTTACACAAATTAGATAAGAAAGGTGAACGGGCTTCCTTGTCCCAGTACCTTATATATACAAGTACGAGTCTATTTGTCTTTATTTACATTTATTTGGCCTAATAATACTATGTACCTAGATTAGTACAAATAATCCAAAAAGTTTTTTTATACCCCTCATGGGAGAAATAAGGGAAAAATGCACCGAAAAATATCCTATATATGTATTTCAGGCATATTAAGTTGCATCATCATTGCCAATTTATCCAGGATATCTATTTTAACTTTTTTTTATGCAATTTTCCCTAGACTTCCTATTTCCCTTTCAATTTTTGAAACTATAGAATACACACTATATAGTACTACTATACTACTGGGTAATTTCCTACTTTTTTGTTGGAAAATGTAAAAACATCAGTTTTTTCAACTTAAATGTCATAATAGTAATAGTTTTAATAGCTTTTTTGAATGGGCCAAAGACCATTGAACTCGAGTTAAATACACTTATAACGTATTCAAAAAATAATATAAAAATTTGTATTCTATTACATTATAGGTAGGTACTATTGTATTTACCCTAAATGATGTGATTGATATTGATGCAAGTTTTTTTAAGGATGCAAAAAAGCCAAAATAAAATCAGAATTTCAGAATTGAACAATACATTCGATTTGGTAATAGACAAATACAAATGGATTGGATAGGTTTTGTAAAGATTTGATAGAAATATTACAATATTTATAAGTTTGTACCATAAGGATAGTATAGTATGTTTAGGGTTCTTGTAAAGGTAAATAGACCTTATCTTATAGAAAAGATGAGGAAAAGTGCAAAAAAAGTAAACTTTCTCTCGATTATTTCACTTATTTATATGATTTCTTATACAATTATTATAGCCTGCATTTATAAAACATTAGAAATTACTAGATATGGAAAAGTACCCAATTTTACAATTAGTTTGAGAGGTTTTAATCTTGTTCAAAATTGTCCAAAATTGTCAATTTTAGTAATTGGTCAATTACATTTACCGATTAGACTGGAATGTATAATCAATAGTAAATTGAGACTTGAATATTCAAATACTTATAGAAACTTTCTCGAAATTCTTTGAAATGTGAGCTTTTTGACAGGGCTGGGTACAGTTAAGTTGTACAAACTTTTGCTAAGCATTTACTTTATTTTTTTATGAATATCCTTTCTCAATTTCTCAAATACTTACATAATACTGTAGTAGTATATACGAGTACTATTGGTAGTTATAATATGTATTGAATTACTTTTATTTCTTTAACTTACTTTTTCTCATACTTTCTTTGTACTTCCTTTTCCTTACTTATTTCCTATTAGTAGAATATGATATCTCATCTAGTATACTCTACTTGCAATGTGTATTTAATATTTGTTGTCTCAACCTAAAAAACTTTTTCTATTCAATTCAATCTATGATTTGTACATGGCTTTGTTACTACCGGTCACTTGGGAGTTCTTATTTTTAGATATACCTTATACTAATGCTAATGATAATACTAGTGACTCTAAATTTTAAGGGTTACTTTACCCTTATCCTTATATTATCGGTAGTAATCGTATAAAAAGTATTACTACTTATCGTATACTTATACAAGGCATTCCAAAAGTACAAATGAAAAGTAGTTAAAAATCTTTTAAAACAAGTTAAATTTGCAATAATAATTTCATATTAAATATCAATATTATTTGAGATTTTTTGATTTTGTCAGATGACTGTTTATGTATACTTTAGGGATCTTCGAAAATTTTAAATAATAAGAATTAGGCAGGTGGTATTCATTGAAATTTTTTAGTTTTTCGATTTGGATTTCAAAAAAATTTAAATTCTTTTATTCAAATGTAGTACATTTTATAATGTACAGATACAGATATAAAATAAAATGATTTTTAATGGAAATTTTGGAAATTTTATGCATTTTCAATTTTAAGTCCTGTTTTCCACCAGAGGATCACATTTTATCGTTACCAAATGATTTCTCCCCCGCACAATAAAATTGACAAATTTATTCTCATATAACCATAATCATAATCAATCACAACATGCTTGATGCCTTAATAATAATACATGTTAATATAGGCAATTAAAAAAGGAAATATATTCTAAATGCGAATATGAATATACCTACCTAATCCTACCTAATAAATTGGGTTTTAAACTTTGTTAAAAATACTCAAGTTTTTGCGATTTTTGAGCCTAAAGTTTTCAAATTCAAACTTTTTTAATACCATATCACTTAAAAGGCCTTTAAACTCTTACTATTCTCACTCTATAAAGCCTTTAAAAACAAAGGGGATTTTTAAAAAGATTGCTCTAAATATTTAGGTATTTCAAAACAACTTGTTAAGTTTTTGATACAAAATGGGAAAAGTTGGGGTAGGACAAAAAAAACGCAGCATAAAAAGATGATATGAATTTAAATACATTTGTATATGTCGAAATATATACAGTGATATTTATAGTGTTTGATATTTGATAATATATTAAAGGGTATTTGATTTGACTACTTTGTCCTAGTTTCAAATATCCTTTTAGTTTTTTATGCATTTTTGAACTTTATTTTCGATTATATTTCTCTTTTTTTTTCTTTGGGGAAATATATATTATAGAAAAGTTGGTTCATTTTCCGGCTAAAGTTAAGAGTTGAGACAGTTTCTTTATCTTTGCAATAAAACTTGAGTAAAATAAAACCGAATATTCGGATTTTTGTAGTTTTTTCTGCCCTATTTCTGGTCAAAAATATAATTTTTATGACAATTGTGAACAAACCAATTTATAATCCAATGATTAAAACCAGAATCAATCCAATTTATTCCGATATGACTGACTGCCTAATAGTAAATTTAGGAATAATTCTCAGCTAAAAATGTACTTTTTAAAGCTTTAAAAGACTTACATAAACACTAGATATGAAATAGACTATTTCAGATAGTAAAATTTCATAAAATTTTGAGAATATTTGCAAAATTTTGGAGTTTTTTCTTCTCTATTTTTGACCAAAAATATTTTTTGACAATTCTGAGCAAACTTAAGTCTTTTAAATAGCAAATTTTGAAATAATTTTCGGTTTAAAAAGTGCTTTTTAGATCGTTAAAAATATGCAATAAACAGCTACAGGATTAAAAATTCAGCAAAATTTAGCTGAAATTATATGAAATTTTATAATATTTTGAAGAATTTCTGCAAAAATTTGGTTAATTTATGAAAATAAATCTTTAAAAAAGTCACTTACGAGGCAGTCCGATTGTAAATGCAAATATAAGTAATCCAAATGAGAGCCAATTTACCCACTGGGGCATTTTGAGAATAATTTCGGTGGACCCTTCAATCTCCAGCATGATTATTTTAGTTACTTTTACACATTTTTAACTTTTACTAGTAATTTAACTGTAATTAAATGTACCTTTTGTCAACTATAATTTTAATTGTATATTTAAAGCCTTAAAATCAGCACCAATTGATCAAGTTAAAGTCTTGAAGTAGAAAGTTGTAAAAGACAAAAAAAGTAAAAGTCCTTTTACTTTTTATACAAATGTACAAAATGTGTTCGAGTCATGCTTTGTCCGACTCTTAAATAAATACCCGGTTTACTCATACATACACATATCAGTTCATAGAACTATACATGAATACATACCATGATTTTGCAAAAATATCAGTAAGTATAAATTACCCGGGTTTTCTACGACTTTGTTCCAGTTCTCCAGTGAATTTTATCAAGATAAGATCGTTTACAAAATGCTCTCACATTTCTTATCAAACAAACATTGGCTTATGATAATTCTAATAGTAAGTTCTGCTAAAATCCGAATTTGTTCGATAGATAAAATATAAAATAAGCTAATGCCAAAAATATGATCGGTTTTTAATTATTTTTTAGCTAATCAGCTATCAAGATAACAAAATACTTTTACTCTTATAAAAATTGAGTAAAATTTAAAAATATTTGTAGATTATGGTCAATTTTCAATGCTAAAAATGCGTAAAATTGCTTGGAATTCAAGTTGAATCGAAAGTTTTCATGTCAATGCCATTAATAAATTTAATCCAGGAAATCAATTTGAAAATCCAAGAAGCTTAAAATAGCTAATCAAAATATTATACAGTTTCATTCATAAATGTTATTTTTAAAGCCAAATACTCTGCCTACTTTTACTAATAACTGTAGGTATAGTATAGGTATATTGCTTTCTAAGATTGGGTACTTACTTATCAATGTTGTACTCTTATGGACCCTAATATTCTTTAATTTAAAAAATTAAAAATCATAATTTTATTTTGTTAATTTAAAAAAAAACAAGTAGATCACAATCATAGAAAATAGGTAATACAGATATTCTCTACTTTTAGGTGCTATTTACCTTGAAATTAAGGTAATTTTCAACAGAATTCGACAGGTTAAAAATGACTGACCTACTCTACTTTTGATCTATAACTAAATAAAAATCAATTAGAAACCTAATTAGGTAAAAAAAAGTACAAAATTTTATGTGGGTGCAAAAGTTTTCAACAATTGAATAATTGAATGAAATGAGGTCAAATTTATATGTAGGTACCTATATGTACTTACTAGTAGATTAGCCAATATCGGACAAGGTTTTCAAAATTTAATTTTTTTTGGCCAATTATAAATTACTCCGAGACAAAAGATGATTGAAATACCTAAAGGTATAAGTAAACATTTTCTCCGACTTTTTTAACTACTGTAAAAAGTTAAAAAGTTGATAAAAAATAGGTTATCAATTATCCACGGATAATTTAAGTGAGGGTTTTATTAAAATGTCCTTCAAGTCTAGCTGTAAAATAGTAGGTAAAGTGCTAAGAATATTTATATTCTTGTAAATGAGTCTAATTTTGGGGTAAAACAGGTGACGATACAGGAGTTACAGTAGCAAGTGTGTCGATTACCTCAAGTTTTATGTGATGTGATAGAGTTAAAACCATGGTATATTTTAATATTTTTATACATAGTATCAGTAGTAGTGCTTATTCTTATTATAGTTACTGACTACTGAACTGATAGCATTTATTTTATAGGGGATTTGAATTGACATAAGTAAGTACTCGTATGTATTGAGTGTGGGAAACTGCATTTCACAGGCTCACAGGATTCAAACTCATGAGGGAAACCGATTTCGAATTTTACCCCTTCATATAGGTAAATATAAGTATAAGTACCCTACCTACATATATACACTAGTACATATATAAAGTGGGCCCTTATCTCTCTTATTTATGCCCATCAACATACGCTTACACACGTATCTAGACCCAAAACCACAATAACCTTTTACAGTAGTATATTTGGTACTTATTCTACCCTTCCTGCCTTTTTTCCTATAAAATATATGATATTTAAACTTATTAAGGGTTTATTCGCAAGGTCATTTCGGATTTACCATTTTTTTCAAACTATCCAAGTGCTCTAAACCAACTTTTTTCACCTTTTTTTAGAACAAAAATCTCAATTCCAATCTCTTAATATTTAAAAAACTGAATATAATTATAGAATTAAATTGATAGATAGACTTTAAGAACAGTATTTTATAGGCTTTTAGGTAAAAATGTATAGAATAATAAGAATACCTTAATATTATTTTTGAAAAAATTAACATTTTCAAGTACCTTCTATAGGTATTTTAAGGACTGCCCATTTCCGATTTTTAGATCTTTGTGGTCAACCAACCCTTCCTTGTCTTGGTCTTGACAACTTTCTCATGACTTTTTCAATTCATTAGTTTCGTGGTTAATCTGTTCTTAAGAGTGTGACCAAAAGCCATCAAGTCCTTTAGCAAAACTTACCTTGAAATATTCATGCTTTAACTTTGACTCAATTCAAAATTTTATTCATATTTTTACAGCTTATTAAACGACTTCCTTTCTCAACTCATAAAATAAGTCAGATACTGATAGATATTTTATCCGTAAACAACTGACAAATTTTGAATTTAAAATATTTTTGAATTTCAATTCTAAAAGATCTGCTAGCTCAATGTAAAACTTGAATAAATTAGATACTTTAAAGATCTTTATCAGTTGATTTGTCTGTCTGTTCTGTTATTAATAAGTTAGGTATTTGAAATCTAATCTAACACTGCAGGGTTAGAAACACAGGTGAGTTCAAAGACCATAAGGGTGTTTTCCTCTTTTTTTTTGCTATTTTTAATAGGGTTTTATCTTACCTTGAGGTATGTACTCTTTTTAACCAGATTCAGAAAAGGGGGACCTAGACCTACAAAATAATTTTTTTACAAGAGTTTGGCTTAAAAGCTTACCCTATGTATACCCTATGTATATACAATATGATAAGAGTAATACTGGGTGTCTGGAATCAGACTTTTGAGTAATCAATCAATCAACAAGAGCTCGTAAAGATATACTTATAGAAAAACCCATACTTGTATTCTGTACCTAAATTGATCAAATACAAAGGTAGAATTTTGTTTAATTCTAAATGGGTTGAAAGAGTGTGGGAAAACGAGACATATGATTTCTTTAAGGATTTTATCACCTAATCTTTCATGCAAATGCCGAATAAAATGTCGATATAGGTAATTACAATATTCAAATCTTAACTTCAACACAATTTTAAATTCAAAGTATTAACAACTGCACAAGTTTGGCCCAATTATGTGTAACAAATTTCCATTCAATGGCACAATTAGTCATTTATCATGCAAATGTTAGAATAGTAATTTATGAATCGATTTTGACTATCTTAGCTTTAGCTTTATATATAAGTCCAAATTTTTGTCAATTATTGTAATAAAATTAGTAGATATTATGTATTTAGGTGGTATTTGAATGTACGATTACATAACAGATAATGCATTTAATGCTTAAAAGTTCAAAAATCTAATTTTTTGAAAAATTTGAGGATTCTGAAAATTAAAAGTTTAAGAATCGAGTTTATTTATATACCATTTATTGGTTCTTGTACTTCATTAAGATTGATTACCTCATAGATTAAGTTATTTAGTATATTTTTCTCATTCTGTGAACTTTTTTGGTGTAATTCTCATAAATCAAAATTCAATTTGAGTAAATTTAAGTAAGAAAAGAGGATCTTTGCTTACTAGCTTTCTTAGTTTTAGAAGTAAATTTAGATAGGTAGTAGGGTAGGTATATTACACTAAAGATAAAAGTTCGTGAACATCCATCAATCTGTGAAAAGTTTGGTCCATCCTACAAAATGCACCCCTTTTAAATTGGTTAATTCCCGAGTATTTCGAGATGATTATGGTCTCGTAATCATTATCCTCATTAAAAAAATCTTTACTATACTTATAACTTACTGTAATAGAGTACATTCAAAGGTCAAAGGTATAACTTGGACCAAAATATTATGACCTCCTTCAGTAGTAGGTACTAGTACCATACATGGGTATTAAAGGGCTGGAGTGGGAAATTTCAAAACACCCAAAAACCGAAAAGTAGAAATTATCTTTTCCCTCAAAAACCCAGAGTTTCAACCCACCGAAGAAATCGACGAGATTCGTACGCCTTTTCCGCTTGAAACTTTTAACTTGAACTTGAAATTTAGATTAAAATTTATAAAACCTAAAACCACCCACCCATTAAGAAAAAAAAAGATTTTGAGCATTTTTAAAGATTTTTGAGATAAAGGATCTGTAAGATTTTTAAGAAAGGGTTCGATACTCGATAATGGATTAATATAATATTTTGTATTTTGTACTTTACTACTTTGTATTCAAACAGGTATCCTTTTTTAGAGATTTTAGTAACCTTTAACCCTGCACCGGAAATATCGACCCACCTCAACTAATATTCGATAAAAAATGAACAATTCGGACACTTATTCGAAAGTAAAATTTAATTTTTTTCAAAAAATAATATGTAATCCAATATATGTAATTAAAAGTAAAACTTGAATCTTTGTCAAAATTAGAGATATTTTTGTAAATAAAGTGATTTCAAAATTTAAATTTTTGAAGTCAGAGCTCGAGTTTTGAAACTTTAGGATCATAGCGATAGTACCAGTACTACTAAGGGTTAAAAAATTGTGCTAAAAATGGACTTAATTGAATTTGGATCCCATTAAAATTTCGGTTTTTTGACAGTTTTGAATTTATATTTATAAACATTATAATATCAGCTGAGAAATCCTTTTCTTACACTTTACACACTTGTACTTGGCCAGCCCATATGAGTACCTCAGGATAAAAAAGTAAGGTCTTAAACCCAACCTTAAGATTACAAAGTACAAGTAATATCTGTAGTAGTAGTAGGGTACCTACTTGTTTAAATTCGTCTCAAATCTCGGATTTTGTGTGGCAAGGTGTTTTCCCTTAACCAAAAATTGTATTTTGGAGGGAACCTTAAGACTCAAAAACGGCCCATTCATTCATTCAACTTTCATGACACAAGAAACAAAATCCAATTCATTGAGTCCTTTTCTTTCAAGGTACTTAAGTGTTCATCTACATACATACATATATTCATTCATACACACAGATAGAGATACAGAATAAATAAAAGACTCTCTAAAAGAAATAAAAGGTCCGTTTTTTCAATGAAATAAACTTGCAAGTATATCGGTATAAGGGTTAGAAAAGGTCCCTTATACTCGTAAACTATATTTTTCCTTCCTTCCGTACCGTACTCGATTTTTTCATATTTAAACTTACCTTAAGGCCTTGTACTCACTAAATAAAACCTTCTCTATAAAGTAAATCATTTTCAAAAGTAGCGTATAGAAAATCATACAATGCGCAATGTAGTAAATTTTGATTATTCTAAGGATGAAGGATATGTATACTTTATTGTAATTAGAAAGGAAATGAAATAAGTTAAAAACAAAATCTTTTGATTGTCTTAAAACCCATTTGAATTATTTAAATTGATCCATAAATATAGATAGGTATCCTACTAGTTTATAGTTTATACAAACAAAATAAATTTTATAATATTTATTGTTCAAACTACTTTCAGTCAACCTAGAGGTCTGAAATCTTTAGAAATGGGTTGAAAAACTGACTTTGATAAGATTTTCAGGGTAATCTGCCAACAAATTTTAAACATTTTTTGGATGAAAAGATTGAAATTTTTTGTGAAATAGGGTACTGGACTGCTTTATATAGAAATTCGATTGTATTTTTGGTTTGTCTGTCATTTGAGCCTTTTTCAAAGATCTAGGTACCTTACTAAAAGTAGTATGTATGTAGGTACTTTAGTTTTATTTTAAAGTACAACAGGTGAATCCTCATATATCTAAGTACATAGTACTTATATGAACAAACAATTGGGAAAGGTCATACAGGATTCGTATCTCTTTATGGATTTTAGCAAAGTGAGTACGAGTACATGGGAAATATTGCTGGTGGATTCAATTTAAAATCCCCTTCATAGATTTAAAGGTCTAAAATTTCCTATAAAATATAAGGGTCCGGATCAGATTGGCTTTGCCCTTGCTTTTTGCCATATATCATATAGGTAATAGGTACCTAATATACCTATATCAATAGTATATATACCATTGGTATAGTTAAATATTAGGACCCTACCTCTATACAGATACAGATAAATAAGGGTCGGGTGTAAAACTGTGGGAACCTAACTTTTTCTCAGGAAATCAAATGATTCTACCCGGGTTCTTTTTTGGGGATAATTTCATGTGCTTTTGCCATAAGTGTGTTATTTACCCTGAGTCCTCAGTCCTACAGAATATTTGAATTTGAATGAATTAAAAGGCATAAGTTGGTCCTTACTTTAAGCTACAGGTCTTCACAAATACCTATATCAGTAAAATGAGAAATAAAGAAAGAAATGAGAGGGAAATTGTTAAGTCCCTTTAAAAAGTTCTTTAAGGGACTTTTAATTTAAAATAATCTCCAAAAATCCTCCCCAAAAATCCTACTGCATAAGTAATATGAAGCTCTTGACCTAAAATTTGAGCATTTGGGTGATCACGAGAGAGACACAAGACCGGAATAAATAATTTTTCTTGGATTTTTTGCCCAAAAAAATAGAAAAAAGGGTCTATTAACCCTTATGAATTTCCTCATTCCTGGATTCTTTGAAAGGATTTTTTACACGTAAAGTGAAGGCTATTCAAGGACATGCTGAAAGTCACAAGTCTGGCCATATGCCCTGAAATTCTCAACATTTTAAAGATCTCAAATGTAAAGTTTGGATTTCAGAGATTTTTGTGTTTAGAAAGATTAAAAATTACCCAATAAGTTTCGATATATTTTCTAAATATAAACTATTTAAGAATCAGAACTTGTAAGGTTTAGAATTTGTAGGTAATTAATTTCTTTAGTTTAAAAGTTTGTCTGAAAATATGCTTATTTTATGAACCAGTTCTTTCTAAGGTATAATCTCTCTCTCTACGTACCGATATAGGGTACCTACCTACCTATATTGTGAGTTGACACAATTATTAATTTTGGTTAATTTTCGAATCTTTTCGAAGAATCCCTACATATGCAAGTAAAGTAGGTAAATCGATAAATCATTCATCAAGGCATCAAGTTGAGTATCGCCTGTATTTTTACAAACTTATTTAGGTAATAATTTCAAACTTTATTAAAAACACCGAAAAACCTTATTACCTACAAAGGTTTATAAACGTATTTCGTAAAATGAAATGTGTAGAAAATATAAAACAATGGCAAATGTATTATTCAGTAATCTGAACTGATAATATTACTATACAGATATATCGAATTTTATTTTAAAGATACTTAACAATCAGTAATATCTGTAGTAGTAGGATTTATTAAACTACTACAGATTGTACAATTTGTAAATACCTAAATTGAAAACTACCCACTGGTTCAGGCTGGTTCACAATTCACCAACGCCTCCACTATCTTGTAAAAAAAAGTAAAAGCATAAATTTCATAAGTATTTATACCCTACTGGGACAGAGGATTAGAATAAATGACCCAATTCCAGATAATCTAAACCTGTAAAATACGACAATAAAACACTTACAATACAATTAGATCGATAAAATTTCAGGTAAACTTAAATCGATCTCTCTGCATAAAAAATCAGTCTAGAACTATCAAGATTCAAGATCATTTTATCTATGAATATACTTTATCTCTCCTCCTCGTAGATAAGTCTAATCGTGGTTAAAATCTCATGACAAGTCAACTGAATCGGCATTAAGGACATGTTTTGATGAGTCTTATTTGATACTACAGAGTATCGGTACAAAGTATAGTACACGTAAATATGTAAGTAATTGAACAAAATGCGATGCGAAAAGTTGATGGTTCGACTCAGAAAAAGTTGGTTCTCACGATCTGTAAGTGTAAGTCTGTAGGACAACAAAACAGAAGTCCTATGCCTACTTGTTCTTGTTGGGTACTTTTTTCAATATGAATTTAAAACTGTATGTATGCATAATACATACTGTATTACATTTAGCTGTACTGATAGTACAGATAGTATAAAAGTATATACATGTATGTATTTTAAGGGGTATAGAATCGGTGAGAAGGCGGTTCAAACACATCCAAGCATAGGGCAGAGCACTGAGCACAGCGAACCAGGGATCCGGTGGGTGCAAAAAACGAGCCTTAAGGCCCATATACTGTACATGTGATGTACGTATGTTTATGGTCAAAGTACTAGTATTCTGTGCAAGGGTAGGGCGTACGTCTCGTCGTTTGCCCAAGTCCAGCTCCAATATATTCTTATGCATTTTGTGCAGAACGTCGACACACGTGCCACACGACCAGCGAGTGGAAGCTGACTCCAAGAACTCCGGAAAAAGTTTAAAAAACTGACCTTTCAAGACTTGAGGACTTGAGAAAATTTCATACTATCTTGAGAATCAACAAGTAACCCCTATAGTAGTTTACAAGTGATTTTAAAGTGATTATAAGAGACATTCCAGAAAAGTTGTAGAAATGGCTAAAAGAGCTTTGAGTGATAGTGAGTGTGATGATTTGTACTCGGACACCAAAGACAGGTAAATTATAAATTTATTTCTTATTTAATTTGACTTTTTTGGAGTTTGAAATCTCGGATTTTTGAGAGATTTTCATTCTTTCCTTAAAAAACTTTTAAAATTGTAAAAAATTTATTTCATTTTTTATCTAATAATTCTAACTTGGGTTATTTTTTGATATTTTTAGCTGTATGACACCACCTGAATCATGTGGTGGTGGGACAGTAAGTCGTAAGAAAAGACGTGGTATTATCGAGAAAAGACGCCGAGATCGGATAAACAATAGTTTGTCGGAGCTCCGAAGGTTAGTCCCGACCGCATTCGAGAAGCATGGTTCAGCCAAATTGGAAAAAGCTGAAATCCTTCAAATGACTGTAGATCATCTGAAAATGCTCCATGCTAAAGGTATGTAGACTTTTAAGACTTTTAATTAAATTTTTATTAGGCTAAATAGGATTTTATTTGGGCAATTTAAGCCTTGTTGAGCTCTAATCTCTAAACAAGATCATAAAATTGTAAAATGTTTAGGCTGAGGAATAATCATAAAAGTACCCTACCTAATAATCGTTTTATTTCATTTTTATTGGGGTACATCGAGATTTTAGAATTTTAGAAAATTGAGCAAAAAGTGATTAGCATTCCAGGATTCTGACTGTAGATCATCGGTAGTATAAGTAGGTAGATTTAATTGTGAAATTTTCTCATCAAAGAGGTTTGAAGATTATAGGTTTTGTGACAGAAACTGGGGCTGAAGGTGGATTGAAGGTGGGCCAAACTAATCTAGCTAGCTAGGCAAAAAAAGCAGATTTTTAATTTTTTAGGTAGGTATTAAGTAGTAGTGATAGTATGTAGTAAGTATAATAGGTATGTATAAATAGGTGGTAATAAGAAATATTTTGGTACAAATCTCGATCTAATCTTGGTCGGCCTTTGACCGTGCCCGACTTGGAAATTATTGTCTGGCGCCCCCGTCTGATTCTTCATGAAATAATAGCATTATTCCACTTTTTTATACTTTTCTACATTTTATATTAACTATAAACAATTCATCTTTAACTAGATACATACAGTACATACATATTCATCAGGGTTGTAAAATTGAGTTTTCAGAAATTAACCCATAAATGATAGGTAGTAGAACCATTTTTACCTACTTACTTTTTATGAAAAAAATACAATTTTTTCTATTTGAAAATCCCAGTTTCAGAAAGTTCAAAAGTCCAGGTATCAAAAAAACTTTGAAAAACCCAAAATACAGTATAGCCAAAAATATCACTTTTTTTTAAAATCCTAAAACTACGATTACGATTCTTGTTGAAGGGCTAGACATTAATTCTTTTGAAAATCGGGTTTTTAGTAAATAAAAATCAAAACACTTTATTTTTTGACTGGTTTTTTGAGGTTTTAAACCGATTTTTCCAAGTCTCACAGAAATATTTCTTGAAATATCCATAAATTTAAAAAAAATCCAAAATTTATTGCATTAACAACCCTGCTGATGTTTATATTTAGAAAGAGCAGGAGGGCAAAGAAAGGTAAAGAAGGTATCTTTCGAAACTTTTCGAATTGAGATTGAATGGGTGCATTAAAACTTTTTCTTAGCACCACACAGGTTCACCTCTACTCTAGCTATACAAGTATACTGATATAATATGATCAGAGCAATTAGAAAAAAAGGATCTTTTGAGATTTTTTGACTATTTATTAGTTGTTTTAAAGGGTAAACCAACACAACATGGGCACAAGCAACAGGGGTGATTTGAGCGGATCTTTATAAAAGACTTTATTTATCATAACTTTAATGAAAAAGTTGAATTCAAAACTTTAAAGTACAGGGAAAAAAAAGAATCCGTTCTTAATACTATTACTAGTAAGTACTTTGGTTTTTGAAAAAAAATCACGTTTTGGTCGGTAATCTCACCTCAACACTTTTCAATCTCAGTTCTCACAGATCTCACTCGTTTTAAAAACTCAAAACTTGTCTACTTTTTCTATTTGTTTGTAAACTTGGCCGACTTACATTCTGAGATCTTGTTCTACACATTTTGATCTAATGGATGAAATATAGGCTATTTCAAACCCCCATACAGAGCACTGTACAGTACTAGTAACTTTTTCTCCAGAAAAAAAAAATAAATTTTTTTATCTTCAAAAATGATATTTCCCATTATTTGAAATCTTATAGTAGTAGTAGTACTTACTAGTACAGTAGGCTTAGGAAGCTATTCAGAAAAAATCGTGGCTTCTATAGCCAAACCCACCTGACTAAATATGAGTACAATAAAATCTCTGTAAAAAGTACCTTAAAATTAAAAAAAAGAGGACTTTTAGATATTTTTTAGAGATATTTTGTTCTCAAATAATTCAAATTACTGAATGAATAAGGGTACGGCACGATTTCCACTACTAGAATCAAAGGCTCGAGTCAAAAATTTATTTTATGTCCATATCATATAAAAAAGGTCCAGTAGGTATTAGGTATACTATCAATATCGATCCGAAATCCTCCAAAAATTTCAATCTTTTTTGAAACCTCCCCTTAATCATCCTCTGATAACTGATCTTCATACTGTTATTAGTACATAGTAGTACTAGTACTAGTAGTAGTATGATGCATAATAGGTAGGTATAATGAAACAGGTAGTTTTTTGTACAAAAAAAGAGATCATGACTTGTCCAGGGATAAAAAAAACTCGATGTTCGAATTGAGATTCAAGTCAGTTTCAGATACCCGGTATCGTTCAGGTTTATTTTTTCATATTTTTTAAGGTTAAAACGATTAGAAATTAGAAATCCGCCTTTTCAACCTTCGAACTACATATCTATGTATAAGTTACCTACTACTAGTAGGTACTACCTATTTCGATATGAAATCTAGTGAATATACATAAATTAAAAGGCTTCTTCAGATGCATGATCAACTGAGACTTGAGTTATTTTAAATATAAAATTTCCGAGGTCTACATTCTGATACCTATAGGTACTGTTGTAATAAGGGGTTAGAAGGCAGTTTAATTTGAGCAATTTTGAAAAAAGGTAGAATTTTCGATTAATTATGGATTATCTAGAAACCCTTACTTACTTTACAGTTTTATTTATGCATGTATTACATAAGGTAGGATAGGAATATATAATACAGTAGAATAAGTAAGTAAAGTGTATTTTGAATAAAAAATAGTCGCCGAAAAATATACTTGTAGGTACTTGAGATTGGTAGTTTATAGTTGAATTTATTTACTTGGTTTGCTGGATCTTTGTGATTTATTCTCATAAGGCAAGGTAGGGGTCCCTTAAACCTAGATTTATATCTTGAAAACATTGTGTTTATCACTTTTAATTCCTCTCCTTAGACAAATTTCGAATACAAATCATTAGTTAATCACAGGGAACCTTTGGTCTAACATTTAAATTTACATTTTTTTGGTTTTTTTTGTAGGTTTTGATGCACTTGCTTATGATCCTCATAAATTCGCTTTGGATTACCATTCGATCGGATTTAGAGAATGTGCTGCTGAAGTTGCAAGGTATCTTGTGGCTGTTGAAGGATGGGATATCCAGGATCCATTGAGACTGAGACTTATGTCACATTTACAGGTATTTTCGCAAAAATATTATTAAAATATTTAGTAATTAGACATAGCTTAATCAAATATAACCCACTAGGTATTTAGTATTAAAGATTTCGAATTTTGTAGATCTTGTAAGATAGATTTGTTAGTAATTTATAATTTTTTTTGCAGTGTTTTGCATCACAAAGAGAGCTAGCTAATAAACAGGCTTCGGCTACTTCATGGGGACTTACACCACCTAATCACACCTACACTTTACCCAATTCAGGTAAGAATTATTTTACAAAATCTTGTTAATTAAGATCTGAAAGCCCAAAATGTTAATGTAAAGAACTGAACTAAATTTCAGACTTTGTTAATTTGAGCAAAAATTGATATTTTCTTGAATTTATTTATTTTTAGGCGGAATACCTCCATCTCCAGCAATCCAACCTGCTCAAACCCTGATGGAATCCCCACCTAATCACATGAACCATCAAAATTACCATCATAATACAAGTCCAAATATGGGCAATGACCTGGGAAACCAACCTGTCCAACAACAGTATATGACATCGGTGTCACCTGGAGCCGGTCACAGAACCAGTTATTCCCAAAATCAAAATCAGCACTTGAATTCCCATTCTCACCATCAAGTACACCACCAACAGAACCAAAGCCAAAATAATAATCAAATGATTCCCATCGGATCCTATGGGATGACTAATAATAATACAAATTTGGCTTATCCCATGCACAATAGTGGTGGCAAGCCATATCGACCCTGGGGAGCTGAACTTGCCTATTGAAAATTAAAAGCTACAAAAAGACCCTTAGATTACATACATACATACATACAGATATATACATACAAAGTCCTTATATCATGTTAAAAGTGTATTCAATAAGTATTTTTATAACACCCCTGTGAAAGTAGCACATAATATTTGTACAAGTATCAGATACTTATCTAAACAATTTGCAAAATTCAGTAAAATCTCTTTAAAATCAAGTAGATTTTTAGCTCATATTTTAGGTCAAAATCAGGCATTTTTCATATAAAATCAATCAAAAAATACCTAAAAATTTCAAAAAATTTCAAAAAATTCTATTTTTTTAAATATTTTTTTAGAGAGATTCTGCTGTTCAACATATCTTTAGGTAAAGTTACTAGTATGTAGAAAATCTTTCAAAATATAAAATTTTATTATATGCTCTAACACTCTAGTCAATTAAAATTTAAAATACACTTGTACAGCCTCTTGATACAATAGTATAGTATAACATATCACTTTTTATACGAATTTAGATTGTGAAACTGCAATAAATCATTTTGTAATTATAGACTTATTGTGTGTATTGTATAGTACTTTAATATTTATACGATCTCGATGATTTTGTCAAAGCGAAGTAATAAAAAAATATAATTTTTAACAAGTAAAAAAATCAATTCATCATATTCGATGGCAATCTATTTTATTTTTTATCAATTCTTTGGATCAGAAAAAGGTCTTGCATGAGTATAAGTATAACTAGTAGTAGTACAAGTCTCTGTATATGATCAATTTATTTCAGAATTTAATACATTTTACAATCTGGATAGATAAAATGATGGTCGTATGCTTAGGGATTAGCTTGTGAGAAATCAAAGGGAAATCTAGTAATACTGGTTGTATGAGAAAGTAAACAAATTTAATTTCCTTTTTGTACTAGTTATACGTTAGTACTTATGGGTTAGATTGTGATTAGATTTTAAGATGTCAATTGATCATAAAAATAATTTTTTGAATAATATTTAGAGCTTTGTATTTACAGATACTCTGTTTTCTGGTCTTTTTGTACATGTAATTGTACTACTGGATATTATGTGAATTTCGAAAAAGTTTGACTGAAAGTGAACGTGTGCTGACACACGTTCCCACGGCTTGGCTGCTGTATATAAGGGTATATCCCTTGAATATTCTGTAATTTTCCCCTACTACAAAGTATAAAATGTATAAAGTACTACTGTACTACTAGATAGTACATATTGATACCTAGTATAAAGCCTTCAAATATCTAATGTAATAATTTCCTTTATCTATTTCATATGGTGCTACTTAAATAATTATCTTCATTTCGTTTCCCGAAAATATTACTACTTATAGTGTATATCAAAAACTTTTACTAAAATTGTCATTATTGATCCATAATAGATAATTTAGAGTTGAGAACTAAATAAAAAATATTTTATTTTAACGAGTCGTGGCCGGTTAAAATCAATGGTGTACTTATATTTGATCATTTGCATAAAATAGGCAGGAATTCTATAAAAATTATTAGATAAAAAGTAAAATAATAAAAGACAGATAAGGCCATTTAATAAAAAAATTATAAAAATTTTCTGAAATAATTCCTTTAAAGTTCAGGAATTTGAGGAGTTAAAGAATTTTTTAATTGAATAAAATAAATACTTAGGTAGGGTACTATCATTTCATTTAGCTAGGTACATTTATGTTCAAGTTTATAAGTGGGTATATGTACAAGTATAAAAAATTTTAAATAGGTAATTCAATGTTCTATTCTACTAGGTAAATAAACGAGTATGTATTCAATATCCAAAATAATCGATTTTTTTAAATCAACATTAATAGTAATAGATAGTATGAATAAGAAAACTTTAGTAGATTAGGTAGGAATTTAGATAGAAAAATTTGGCAAAAATATCATTTTATTCTGGACTGATTCATGTATATTTTATTAGCATTTATTCTGCTTACTTTGTGTAGGTACTGTACACTATTTTATTCATTATATTGATACATAATATAAAGCATTTATAAAAAGGATCTTATATAACGTACATAGGTATAGGTATATAGTTTAGCATAAATTAAGAATAAATTACAATTTGACCAAAGCTAATGTCAATAGCCCATAAGATAAATTATAATTTTCAAAAATTCATGTTTATAAATACACTTGTATAGTATTATGTATTTTGACTATCTGTCTGATTTTCAGTTCGTAAAGTTTGAGATTTTGAAAAATGATGACATTTTCATAGAATTTGAATCCGAATTTGAATAAACTGACCATTCACTTCCAGTGGAAAACAATGCCATGTAAGTACTGGGATAATCAATTCCCTTGATTATTATATCGTAATAAAATTGAAGGTTTGACCATTCCTTATGGTTTTTCTAACCATAGGTACTTGGTATACAAGTATTATATAAGGGACAATCTGCTGAGTTTTTTGGGCTAGCCCTTATACCTAGTTTATAGTAAAGTAAAAGGGTCTTTTCAGCACAAGGGAGCATTTCTACCTATTAGTGCATTACAAATTTATAATTTTGGATAGTTTTATCGGGTATTGGTTTGGCCCACTTGTCGTAAAATAAATACAAATCAGGGTCGAAGTGTGATTGAACAATAACTTGCTATTAATTCGAAATATTCGATTTCAATTAAATGTAACGTACGCAGATCAATTTTTTCTCAAAATTAAAAGCATTTACAAATAGTTATTTGGAGTGTGTTTGGTCATACATATTATATTGTTTATCAAATCGAGGCTGCAGAGTACTTGAAGCCGGTTTATTGTTGATCTTTTTGATTTTTCTTTGACTCGAGATTTCCAGTTTTGAGATTCTATTATTATTACATACTACTACCGTGCGTATATTTGTAACAAACATAATAAGTACCCTACAGCTACTGACAGTAGGTACTTAGGTAGGGTACTATGATAAATTCATACTCTACCTTATTTGATAGTAGAATTTACTACACAAATAAATGAAATATCGAGATCAGGATCAGATATACGAGATTTTTAATGGTATAGAAAAGCACTCATTATTATCAAAAAATTTGTTTAGTATGCTTTATGGATTTTAAAAATTTTAATTTTAATATTTTTTCGTCCATTTGATTATATAGTGTACCTAAGTTGTGCTTACCAATTACCAATCCACTTGAATTTTTTTGAAAATATCAGGTTGATACTTGTATATGAACCTCATACTCATTTTTCTATAGGCATGGCTCTATCATATAAAATCAAAATTTAAATCAATTTAGACATTTTTTTATGATATTTTTTTGTAATTAACTGTTTTATTCAATCTTATAAATATTGATATTAAGGTAATTATACAAAACAATGAAAAAATTACACGTCACTTTAATAATGATAAAAAGTTATATTTTTACCTACAAACTTCTCAAATGCGAAATTACAGAGTACCTATTTATGTACCTATATTAATTGTAATTATTTATTATAAAATTCGATAAAAAAAAGTTATAAATTAATACTTATAGATATAATGAATATTTTTTCAAGATAGTTATGTAAGTTCCTAACTGTCTAA
>JAQIXA010001402.1:0-25142 GCA_034699045.1 Nanhermannia cf. coronata Gr-Ori-00579 | reverse complement strand
AATAGAGTCGATATTCGGAATCTGCGTAGCTTAATTGGTCTAGAACTGCAATAATCTCATTTTTGAGTTTCGAAAAATTTTTCTAAGTTTTAGTCCTAAAGGCTAATATTTAACCCTTTAACTTTAACTTAAAGATTAGTTAATGTCCCATAATGAGTAAATTGCATACATATTAATTATAAGCCAAATATTATGCAGCATGCATTTATAAAACTGTGTAGGTATTTTCAATAATTCAGTAATTCTGAAAAATCACTAAATCATAATCTCAATTTTTCAAATAAAGGTACCTATAGCCTATAATGTAATGCATGTAAAAATATCGCCTTAATTTGGTTTCTCAGAGCTGAGTTAATGAATAGAGATCATGTATATAATTTATTTATATACTAATTATGTATTACCTATTATATTTATTAATCAAACAAAGAAAAAACTTACAACAATTTTAGCAAGAGTGATTTGATTACAACAAGTATTTGTTCCTGCCCTTTTGTAGATTTTAGTAATTTGAAGATGTCCAGCAAAAGCCGTGGTTTTTTAATGGTTTTCTAGAAATGAAATTAACTAATTATTATACTAATTTAATTAGTCAAAACTTAAAGGTATGTAACTGAAATCTGAAATGATCTGCTTCTGCTGCTGCTGCTGGTTTTTTGAACTTTGAAAAATAATTCGTTAGTCAAAAATCGAGAATTTGAAATCCAAAGGGTCTCTAACGTGAGGCAGATAAATGGGGATTTTGGTGGTTGGGTTTTTTGATACTCGGTGGTGCATGTGGTGGATAAACCATTCGAATTCATGAGACGCTTATGAACAAAGGACGACTATCACAGTTCATAGTTTAATTACATAATATACCTTTAATTTACGATTTATAACGTCATTTTTAAGATTTTTAAAGTAATTTGCAAATATTATGCAACTTCTATACTGATATAAGGTACTCGAATATGATTGGGAAAAAATGATCCTTAAAGCGGAGAGTTCCTATTAAGAGACTGTTTTAAGCTGGCAAGTCGAGTCCTATCTCTAGAAGAATTTTTACTGGAAATAATTAGCTGGAAATAATTGGAAACTGGAACCCTAATAATTTAGAGAGATTGTACAATAGAAGTTTTACTGTAGCTTTTGTAGAATTTTATATATCCAGTGTTCCAGGAGCCTTAAAACAGGTCACGGTTACAGGATTAATGTAACAATGGCAAAGAGCGAAAATAATACCCAAGTTTCAATATCATTTTTAATTTGAAATCATTAGTTTTTTATTTTTACCCCGTTTGAATACAATTGGAAAAATTACGAAATCTAGGATTAAAAAATTGAAATTGGATCTAATTTGATCTTAAAAGTACCTACTCGTATCGTAGTATTCGTAATCTTAAAAAAGAAAATATTTAATCATTGCGACTATACTGCAATCAATTTCCTCTTAAAATTTTTACTTTTAAAAAATAACGAGTGGTTGAACGCACTTGTATTTTCTGGAATTAATTAATTAGGTAGTTAGGTTAGTTAGGTTAGGTTAATGGAAGAGAATGTGACCCAAATTCAGAATATTTTAGACTTTCTAATCAAAATTATGACTGAAAAAACTTTATTTATTTTTATTTCATTTAGGTTTAACTTATTTTTAATACAATTTCTAGCTTTAGTGAAAGTAAAGTTTGAAGTTCGAACAAGATATTCACCTAATATTCAACCTAATATTCAATTTTTTTTTGTGAATTTTGAAATTTTTCTAAATTAATTAAATGAATATCTGAAAATTTAAGAGAATTTACACTTTATTTTCTACTATTAAATTCCTAATTGAAAATGTAAATTAGCAGGTAAGTTTACTAAATTGTCATAAATACCTTATACCTACCTCACAATAGTGTTCTATACCTTCATTTATTGAAACTTGATTTTTTCCTATATATCAGTTTAAACCCCATCTCCAAATTCAACAAAATTTTTACTGAGATTTTGTAGATTTTTAAAATTTCAAGTAAGTTAGGTCAAAATCAATTTTATTCCAAATCGTGAATTATTTTTTCAAATAAATTCAGGTTCTTTTACATAATATATTATACCTAGATAGGTAGATAGGTAAGTCCATTTATCAATTACAGACTAACCTAACCTAACCTAACCGTAGAAATTACCTTTACTTAAGTACTCTATACATATAGTACATTATTAATTATTTATTATATTATTGTTTATTGTATTGTACAATTGTTCCCTACCTACGAGTATATTGTAAAAATATTTATTCAAAATTTTGAGCATATACTAAAATTAAAATATGTCCTACTCGTATTGACCTATAGAGGTCTAAAATTTTCATGGAAAAAAATGGTCGCCTACCCTTAATACTAATATCTAATTTAGTTAAGGTAAACCGGTATAAAAATCATAAGTATATAGGTAGGTAATAAGTACCTACCTGATTGTATATTAGAGGTTTATTAATTATCGAAATTTTTAACAGCCGGAGTTCTTAATTCTAAAATCAATTCATTTAACACCTCAATTCTCAAAAATGAAAAAAAACAGCTAAAATAACATATACGAAGTATTTATTCCTACCTAATGTGATTGTACTCTAGCAATGCAATGTATAGGTACGTATTTAGGCACACAATTTGAACAAATACATGTACAAAATACCTAGGTATATACATATATTATACAATATCATTACTAGGAGTTGAAAAAGTTCTAAACTAGGTATGCTTTAAGCTATATGCACATTTAAAACCATACTTAACAAGTTGAAAGATTTTTAGATCCAGAATCCACGTTGAGTTTCTCTAGTCCCCTCCTACATTTCGGTTGAACATTCTAAGCTTTCCAATCCCAAGCTCAGTACTCGCTTAACAAGCATTTCAGTCTCAGCCAGAACATTGACCAAGCTGGATGTTCAAGTTCAAATTCTCATTATATTTGGAAAAATAAGGCAAAAAGTGTAATTATTATACCTATCACTCTTTTTATTCTTAACTATTTAACTATTGGGAAATTTAGTTAAATTTAAAAGTGTTTCAGAAATATTGTGATTTTCTCAAGTTTCGTTCAAGTTATTTTCATACAAGTGCAATTACAGTGAACTTTATCCAATACATAGTTATAGGTTAAAAGTTTTTGCCGGAATTTGTAAATGACCGTTTTGAAATTTTGAAATTTTATATAAATATGAAAGTAAGGTGTTTAAAGACTTGACTAGAGTGATTATTAAAACAAAAGTTAGCTATTTAGCTATATAAGCAAGTGTGAAACTAATATCATTTATTTTGAAAATGATCCATTAGATATACTGGAAAATACAAAAGTTTCAAAAATACTAAATTTTATAGTTTATATTTGAATACCTAAATAGTTGAAAAAAATCAAAATGTACCCTGCTCCATCGAGAGGAGGTCATCCTCAATCTGGGGTACAAATCCACATAATATTAAACATATAAAAATTTACATACAAGTATTTAACTAATTATAATATCTGATAATACAGGGTCCACCATCATCAGGAGGTCCAATAAAATTTACGATTGCTGAAACTTTAGAAAGAATTAAAGAGGAATTCAATTTCCTTTCTCAATCACATCATTCGTAAGTTAAAGATGCTTTTATTTTTAAAAAAATCAGAAAATACTCAAGTTTGACTTATACAACCTGATCACAATTTTTAGTAAAATTTTCATTTTTTAGAAAAGACTTTTAATTCTATTATGTTTAGACCTGGTTATTAAGCATGTTGTGATTGTGATAATGAGTTGGCATCTGCTATACAGCTATCTATATCCATTTCAACTTACAACTACCTATAAGTACATACCCGTACTTATGTTAGGTATATTGTATAAATTATAGTTATTTATAAAATACTCAAGTTAGATGGGTACAAAGTAATAACCAGAACCAGAACCACATACCAAGTACTTACCTACTAGGTAGGTAGTAAGTGGAATGCAATTCAAATTCAAGAGCAAGTTATTCGAACTTGAGAAAATATAAGTAGTAGTATTAGATAATACTTCACAAAATACCTACTAGATTTACTAGTATTTACTACGTACCTAGGTATAGCATGAAATATATGTACAAAGATGCTCATCATTCATCACCAGTACTATATGTATATTTATTCACTATTCTTCGAATATTAAATCAAGTTATCTATATGAAAGCTAAAGTAGATTCTAAAATATGTTGTAGTATCTTAACTTTTAAATTGTTCTCACATGTTTTATACTACCTACACATACATACATCAGTAGGTACTTACCAGTAAAGATATTGTTCACTATATTGAAAATTAAATGTGCATATAACTAATTTCCTGAGCTTATACCTATTTAAGTTTTTTTTTCAAGTTTTAAGCACCTCTCAATGATCAATTCATTACTTTGAAAAATTTCAATATTCATTAAATATTCAAGGAGCTTGTAAAAATACGAGTATAAATAGATTACTGATATACTTACTGCAGAATACCTATAGGCAAAGTGATAATATAATAAGATACATATAGGCTAGGCCTACAGGCATATCCCTTAATGTATTAATAGTAGTAGTACAAGCATCTCAATGTAGCCATAAGTCATGTCATAAGATAAGCCATAAAGTAGGCTTGAAAAAATTAATATAAAGAATTTATCAATAGCTGATGATAAGTCGAATCGAAATGAGAATGAGATTGTCTTAAAAATTTATAAATTATCCTCAACTTTTTCGGCTTACCAATAAAAGTCAGAAACTTAAGTACTTGTAGGTACTGGTATACCTCAAACTTTGCTAATCTACTAATCATCAATGGTAAAAAAATAAAATTAATATGATTCTTTTACTACACTAACAGTATACCTACAGGTAGTACAGAATCAGTAATCACTAACTATGTATAAATAAAAGAGGAAAGCTGAGAACTATCTATAAAAAATTTCTATAGCTTTAATATGTAGGTATTTTTCCCAATCATTCAGACAAGCTATGGAATGAAATTGGTTTTTTATAAATATATCTTGTATATCTATAGGTGTATTATCCAAGTGGTTTATTATTTCTGTTTCACTAATAAGAATCGTGATGTAGAGATGGATCGATCCAAGATCTAGAAATTATAGAAAGAAACAACTCTATGTACTTATGTATTTACAATTATTTTCTTTATATAAAGGTATTAAGGTAGGTAATGTACTAGTAATAATGTAATAGTATTCATTTATTTATTGAGGTATTTAAACTGATTAGATAATTTGAGAATCAGATTGATATAGATTTGAAAACTTCAAAGTACTTGTAAAATGTGAAGCATGGTTTTTTATAGTTATCTTGATACAATGTGCATTAATTATATACTTCATATCATATCAAATATTCTTATTCGATAAGAAAGCTAATAAGACAGTTAAGATACTACTAAACTGTTACTTGTACTTGTAATGTAGATATGTTATCAAAAGAATTAAACTACTCGTACCTTTAACTACATAAATATATTTAAGCTACAAATCTAAGAAAACCGTAGGCATGTTATGTATGTACTTGTAGATAGTTCAATCATATAGGTACGTTAGATTGTAGAAAAATATTTTGTTTTAGATTTTAAACAAGTATCTAAATTAAAGCTTTTTAATGTCATATTTTCAAGTAGACAATCCGGATTTCTAATCTAATCCCAAGAGATTGTACAGGCTGAATCAATAAATGGAAATTCATACAAAACATAATACTTATACATACATCTGCACGTTATACAGATACTTGTAGTAAATTTGCATTATAATATAATACTAGTGCATATTTTGTATCCTAAACTAAAGAGTGAGGTTTTGGTCGATGGTAATTTTATTTAATCCCATCCCATGAAACCAAAAGATCCTGAAACCCATCTTTAAAACTCTTTTTTTTGAGAATTTTATACCTACTTTACCTACTACTTACTGGTATATCAGTATCTGTATTATTAATAGAGTATCCTACTATTTATTGTATTGATATTTTACTTTTCTTGTCAAAGATAAATAGATAGACAGATGAAAAGAAATTCGTATTAGAATTTAAAAGCAATATATAAATATCTGGTATTTCAATACTGTATAGTATAAGGTAAGTAGGTTTGCAAAACCAGATAGGAACTATTGTTAATAGCAGATAGGTACTATTACTATTGATAGTAAAAATGTTATTTTATTTATGTTGAAGTGCATAATGGTTGGTACTGGTATGGTAGTATTGGTATCTTTTACTTTTAAGCCAAAAGCTTTGTTATTCTGTTGTGGTTTTTGAGGTTTAGGAAAAAGAGTTTTTGGTTTTGAGTTTAAATTAGCCCAAATGTGTTTCAATGTCGAGGATTATTGTGGCACTTTTGCATGCCTTTTCAGTTTTAGAGTTTGCGGGAGTTTAGGTTAAGAATTTGAAAGTCTGCTGCTGGATCTGGAAGGGGGAAGAAAGATTGCATTTTCATTCTCATGATCGAAATAGTTAGAAAGAGGAAATGAAGTTTTATTGATTTCTCTATACCTAGAACTAGAATAGAACCAGAATAGTCCATGGTTTTACGATCTCAAACTATAACTACTAGTTACATTGTAGTAGTCAGTAGTACCTTGCTCAATACTATATGAGAATCAGTACCGAGTAAGGTATATACCAATATGCAAGTGTAAGTACCTACATACGAGTATAATCCATTAGCATTAGAAATCTTCTATTTTTAGTAAAAAAAAATGACTAAATATTTGAAATAGATATTTCATTAACTAATCCTAATAGTAAGTAGGTAATTGCCTATAGTAAATGCTTACGATACGATACTATACACTTTTCAGTCACATTTTAAATGTTGACATTTTTGTAAGGTTTGGGCCTAAAATTCATTTTATTTGATAAAAAAAAATTAACAGAAATTATCATTATTTTAACTTTTTTATTTTTTATTTGCAGAATTAAACTTGAGTGTGAGAAGTTAGCTACAGAGAAAACGGAAATGCAAAGGCATTATGTTATGGTAAGTATTGAAAATGTGATTATTATGACTATTTAAATATCTGTATTTTTGGATATTTTCTAATATTTTTTTTAACTATTTTTAGTACTATGAAATGTCTTATGGATTAAATGTTGAAATGCACAAACAGGTAATAAAATTTTTACTTTCCATTCATAAAAACTTAATAGCTATTAGTTTCATTTAATTAAATTGCACCCTATTAATCGTAAGTCGTAAGTATAATTAAATTTATTATGGATGCAAGATATTGAAAATGTACAGATACCAACCACTCTATTAGTAAAATCCATTCACACAAATTCATAATTAAAATCTGAAGCTCGAAACTCGAAAGTCTTTTTTGATTAATAAAATTCAAATCAAGTGCAATGAGATTTGAGATTTGGAAGATCCTCGGTTTCATGGTTAGCTGATCATTTATAAAAAAAACACAATTTTATGAGCATGAACTTTAAAATGCTTATAAAATAGATAGGGAGAAATGGTTAAAATTATTCATTCTATTTCCACTTCCTTCCCTTAAATATGATGATGACATGGACATGGACATAGACATGTGATGCTACTATGACATGTTTTGTTGCGTGAAGTTCTCTTAAACACTTGTACGAATATAAGATATGAGCATAAATACAAGTACCCTACCTATATGTATTATAAAATATGGATATAATACTTTGATCCAATTAAACAGTTTGCAAAATCACAAGTTATATTCTCACATTTTACATTATGATATGATTTTGACAAACATGCAAACTCTAAATATTATTTCAGCTAGGGATTTTTTATCTTGTGCTGAACTAACCTTTAAAATCAAGTAATAGTACTTACATACCTACTAGGAATATTTCATATTGGTTGGCCACCTCTTTAATCTGAAAAAAAGTCTCATATAATTCGCTTGGTATTTCAACCTTGAATGTCATCTTTATAATTTTTGTCGGTGAATGCTTGAGTGATTTTAAAAAACTATACTATTGATAATACTCGTAGTACCTATACTTACTGTATTACCTAGATAGATAAAGCAGGTGAAACATTCGAAAAATTTTGTTTAATAATATCTCAAGTCTAGTCTATTACATTCTACACTATATCAGTATCAGTAATAGTAGATTAAGAAACACGGCTTGTTTCTTTAAGCATGTGTTTTGAATGTACATTTTAAAAGATCGAAGCTCATAAAAGATAAAAATCTATCAGAGATCTATATACGCGATCGATCAAAATCGGAGCAAGAAATTTTGAAAGTATACTTCAACTAATAGTATCTGTAGCTTACTCGTGCAAGTATATTTTTTTAGTTTCAAGTTATCTAGGTATGTATTTTGAGTTTTTTTTTTCTATTTTTTGCTTGTTTTATATTTATTGTATCTACTAGACTATGGTATGGTATGAACTATAGTTAGTATGGTAGTAATATAGAGATAGAGAATACAGACACCTTCAATTCTTATAACTTTACTTTGTATGAGCTGGCGGATTTTCTCGGTTTCTTGAGGAGGAGGATGAGAAATAGGGGAAAAATTGAGAGTCTTACTATTAAAGTAAAGAGAGGATTCAGAACTAGCTTGTTGTATTATATATCTGTAGATAGATACTTAACTATAGATATAGTAAATACATAAAGATACATGAGAGAAATACTTCAATGTATCAGTACCTAATACCTACTATGTGTAAAAGTTCAAATCTAAAGTTTTTTTGGGAAATCTCATTTCACACAGTTTTTCATGCTCTTTCTTCAAAAAATTCCCTTCGCTTCATGTATCCTCTCAAAATTATTATCTTCAATTCAAGATCCTTCCCATCTTATCCTACTATTTTTACTTTACTAGTACTCGTACCAATACTTTGCTAGTGAGTTAAATATGTCTATTTCAAATTTCAACTCAAATCTTAAAGTTTTGCTAACTTACAACTCTCAGGTTATCTGTATCTATCTATCTCAATCTTATCCTATAAGTACTACTACTATATAAGCATGTATGTGTATATATCTGTACATGTTTAGAGATAAAAATTTCTGAAAAAAGTAGAAAAGAGCAAATACAAGCAACAACAAATAATTTTAGATGAATCTAAACTTACATGAGAGAATATTTCAAAATAAGCTAAAATAATTTCATTTGTAATTTGTTTAGCAAAGTAACTATCTACTCGTATCTATACTACTTAGGTACCTAGGCATTTTTTATTTCATTCATTAGGTATGTATTTGGTACATAGTATAGACATATTGATTAAAGAATTTCAAAGATTTTTTCAAATATGGCAATCTAGGTTCTTTGTATAGCAAGTAAACATTAAGTTTAATAACTACAGATAGATATTTGAGTTTAATACTCTAGTATTTCAAAAAAAGGTAAATATAGCAGATTACTACTAACTACTAGCTGGATGATATACTGATACCTACGTAGTCTTTATGTAAATAAAGGCATGAGCATTTGCAGAATGTTTAAAAAAGATCCCCCACTGCAATTTTTGCTCTGTTCAAAAACCTAAAAAATTCAGAATTCCGAATTTCAAAAATTTCGAAAAAATTAAGATTCTCAATCTAATGGATGTTTTTTAGATGACCATGTATAATTTATTACATTACATTCAATGCCCTTATGATAGGTACTTAAAAAGTTCTATGTCTTGGGCTTGGGTCTTGAGTAATCTAAAAAAAATCCTATTCGTTTGACATGGAGAATATAATTGTTTGACTAACCGATTTGAGTAGGTACTTTATGAATGCATATACTTAGAGTTGTACAGATACTACTGTACAGATACTACAGACACTAATATTAACTTTATGTAAACTTTTTCTGGCTACTGCTGGTAAACTTTGGATTTTTATAAACAAACTTTAATACTCATTTTTATTTACAAAAGTTTGAATAGCATTTGCATTACTAGTACTAGTGGTATTTTTTATACTTTGTTGAAACGAACCTATTTTAAACAAGTTTATTTTTATTATTTAAACTTTGTGATTTTATAGTTTGAAAAATTCAAGTTTCGAATACATAGTATACAATATACTGGTATAATATTTGTATGATAAATATTATTACACATTTTTATAGATCTTGTGATTAATGTGTAAATAAGTAAGATAACTTGAAATATGATACATTTCACTTCCATCGTGTACACTAGACTTGAGCAATCATATGAATATATTGGTCATTTTGTAATTCAATACTGAAACAAACATATAGGTACAAAAAACATAAAAAAACTAGAAATAGAAAATGTTCATAAAATCACAGAGAATAAAATTTATGAATGAAGCAAACAAAGATTGAATAAAGATTTGAACAAGCATAATACAGATAGGTATAGGTATTTATATAGCTTTAACTTTTAACATTTTTTGAAATATGACTCCAAGTACCTTCATAACCTATAAGTACAGCACAGCAGTAGAAGGGAAACGGAAACGAGTTATTATCACAATATGACATATAGTCCTTGTTTGAACATCGTTAAAATATCCAAATGCAGTTTCAAATTGAATAATTATTTAATTACATATTTCTGAAGATCATTAGGTTAGTCAAAAATCGTAAAATAGTAATAACATCAAATGTTCTAATTCAATTTACAAGCTCTTTCTTAAACATAAAGTATCGATTCGATTGATAGATTTTTTTTTCTTTTGTTTTTGTTAATTAATGGGTAGGTTTCGATAAAGTTGTAGCTTGTTCTTAGTTCTTGTTAGGCTGGAAAGATTTGTAAAAATTGTTCTCCAAAAAAGGAAATATGAGTTTGCACGAGTGCCTTAAATAGCCTAAAACCTTGAGCCTGACGATAATATGAAATAATTCAACCACCACCACCGTCAATTTGATATTACATACAACATACATTGTACTATAGTACATTAGGAGTATCTGTATTATTAAAAATTTCTGGAAATACAAGGGATATGTAGGAGGTATTATGGTAGTAGTAGTGGAAAAGATATAGAGATAAAAAAACATATCGTAACATGATGGAAAAACATTTCCTCGGAGCTAAAGGAGTCGACTTGAAGTTCTTGTATAATTTTATACACTATTCATTCCTCTGAGAATTCCGACAAGCTGGATTCTACTACTAATGGTAAATTGTACTACTAGTAAATATGTATGTACTACTACTACATTGTAGTACTACTACTTTGTTAAAAAAATAGAAAAAAAATTCATTTGTTTCATTTTTCATGCAATGGCTAAAATTTCATTACATGATGCATGTCTTACTTTTACTTGGCTATACCTACTTATACTGATATCTACCTATTATTCAAGCCTTTTACTACTTTTTGAGTAAAATTGTATTACATACTTATGTAATATGTAGGTATTCCTTATTGAACCAAAAACCTAGGTACTTACTATGTGGATATTGTAGGCTTTAGTAGATACTAGATATGTCTTTTTAAGTAAATAGGTATATCATTTTTTAGAGTAAGTAGGTAGTGAATTAGAACTATCGGATTTTTCTTATAGAAATGAGGAAGGTCGGTAATTTGCGTTTTGCGTAAAGGGGAACCTTGGCTCGTTTTATTTTATTGGGCTTCATGCGGGTGCTACTACTATTAAAAGTATATCTAAAGTATTTCATATAATTTCAAAATTGGTTTAAACGATGAATCTGAATCAGATTTATATATAGGATATATAGGGCTACTATTATAAAGGTATAAGGATAAAAGGGTCCATAACTTCATAACATAAAATAGTACAAAGACCAAGAGGGACGCTTTGAAAAGTTGTATATTTGTGTTATATTTGTGTTTTGTATGTCGTTTGGATTTAGGGGTTTTTGTTCAAACTCGAGTCGATTGAGAATTTGAGAGTTAGAAAATAAGGGAGAGAGAGAGCTGAAATTTGAAATGGTATTTTCTGTGAGTTTTTGCTGAGCTCTGACTGAAGCCGATTTATTTTTGAGTTGAGAGGGGTGAGAGAAGCAGCTTCTGGAGCCGGAAAATAAAGTCGAGGTGTGGTACTTACTATGTACTATTAATGTACCTAAATACTGATACTAAATACTTGAAATACTAGGAATAGAAACGTGGAGATGCTATAGTGGTGTGTTTCAAAATTATTTAGCTTGGCCACAGTTGGTTCATAGTTTTTTTTCAATTCTGAATTCTGACCTGGACCCGATCCATTTACATTTACAATTATGATTAGATATTTTAGTATGGTTGTTTGTAATACGTATTGGCTTGGCCCTGACTGAATCCTGAAGGCACCAAAATGATTTTTACTACCTACTGTACTAGATATGATGTACTTACTCTTTACAGGGCAACCCTTATAACCACCTTAACCTTCCTTTTCTTTTCTGTTTCTTTCAATCCTCATCGCTCAATAAGAGATTTTAAGGTATATACTTAAAGATAATATCCTCTTAACACGAGGGTATAACTGTAAGTATACTACTGTAAAGGTATAGATTCTTGATACTTCAGAAAAAAATGTACCTACTCGTAGATACTAGATATGTAGGTAGGGTACTTGAATTTACTACATGGGTATTGGGCCAAGTTATAGGATTTTAAAATAGATATAGAGCCGACAGGATTTCGTATGTAATGCGAATGCCTTAAGGGCTAAGGGTCTCTTCTGTCAGACTGTTGAAGAATTCAAGCCCTCTTTACTATAGGTATATAAACTATATCTTGTATATTGAGAATTGAGATTAAGTATTCTGACTGTGCTAGTCCTGTGTACCCTCTTCAGGGTAACTTAAAGTGGTTAGGGCAGTAAGTATTTATAAGTTTATTTTATATATTTATAAGGGTATGATTCCTATCACAAGGGATTTGTGTATTTAAACGCCTTTTCTACAGTACTACATGTGGACTCTGGACCCTTTTTCAAGAGAAATAATATGTAGTAGGTACATATCAGTATAAGTACCTAGTATAGTAATAGGAAAGAGGAAATAAGTAGTATATGTAATAGTTATAAATTGAAGGGAATGGAAAAGCCCCAGAGGACCCTTTTGAGTTTGTAAAGTTTTCAAAGTTTTTTTTAGTTCAAGTCGAGAGATTTGAAATCTTGTAAATCTAGGCCCATTTGTTGGTACGCTTAAGGGTCTGGTCTTCTGGTCGGGTCGGACCCGAAAAATACTCTGAATATAATAATAAGGGTCCCCTTGTGTGCCCTTTCACCCAATATTTATTATGCATCTTTTTTCAAATGAAAAAAAGTCCCAAAAGTCTTTTGTGTAATTGAGGGGATTAAAATTGAGCGATATTATTCACATAAATATTACTAGTACAAGTACAAGGTATCTATAAAGCATAGTAGTAGACCCTAATTCCTAATATAGGAATTTATTTACAAAAATAAGGCTTATAAGTATAAGTATAGTTAGTGGCATGCACGTACTTTACAGATTTTAAAAAAATTTGTAAAAATTGGGTACCTAGTCTAGTACTTTGTTATACATTAGGTATAGGTATTCACCAGTATTTCCACGAAAATTGGGCCTTATGATTAGTGCCTACTATATTTTACGTAGGTATCCCTATTTATATCAATCAAGTTCATTAATTTTTATAAAAGGTACATACTTTTCTATTTCTATTTCCATTGACTTATTGTCTTTTAAAATCGAGTCTGGTTTCTGATAATGATAACAATGAGTAAATATAGAAAAACAAATAAAAGTAAATAAACAGATAATTAACATTTATGATCTCATATTACTACTAGTAATGAGTAGTTATCAACTCATTTCAATCCATTATATGATATGATGTGATTTATCTCTTTTAAATATAAATTTTTATTTACTTTAACTATTAAAGATAAACAAATAACAAATAAAATGAAAAGCTCAGAGGGAAAATAAGGATCAACTATGTAAAGAGTAAAAGAAACAAAAAGTAGAATTTTTTTTTAGTTTTAGTATTTATGTAGGTAGATGCATTGATGAATAAACTGAACATGAGAATGATAAGAAAAATAAATATTTAGATTTGAGTTCTTGTGTGTAGGGTACTTATCTATTTTTATCAATATGTATTACATATATGAATGGATTACAAATTTCTGTTGTATACTTAATTGGGTAGGCTTGATAAGATACATGAATTATAAGTATGATATTATAAGTCTATGATTTCAACTCTTATAATGTACTTATTTGGTAGTTAAGATTATAGTTAAATAAGTCATAAGAAAAAAAATGATAAGAATGTGCTTTAAAGACCATACTCGTATACATATATGAGTAGGATTTAAAGTTTTAACCGTAGGCCTTAGTAGGTTACTAATTTGTATTTAAGTATATTATTAAGGTATTTTTAGATATTTATGTATCTTAATCTAATTATGAACTTTTTTTCTAATTTCTAGACTGAAGTAGCCAAGCGATTGAATGCTATCATTGCCCAGATCCTTCCTTTCTTATCTCAGGAGGTATGTGATTTATTTTTAAATGCATATTTTAAGTATATAAAAATTAGTACCTAGTGTAGTAGGTGGTTAGTATCTGTATACGTAGGGTACTACTGATATATTTCATCTAATTTGTCAAGTTCAAGGTATGATTTTAAGTGTAGGTAATTTTATTAATTTTATTATTTATTCTGAATGAGTAGTAAACTTACAAGGTTTGGTATTTAATAACTAGATACTAGTAAGGTATGTAATTGCAGTGAGAATTGATAGAAAAAAATGCAAAAAAAAGTTGTTTAATCCTGTTCAGTTAGGTTAGGATTATGGATTAAAATCTTGAGTTTCTTATGTTTAGAAAGGTTTAGAAACTGCTTAATCTGCAATAGAAGTAAGGTATTTAATTTCAATACCCTATACATACCAAAAGTATCTATAATCTATACTTTACTTATGCCTATAAAAGTAGGTATCTAGGATTCTTAAGTCAGCATATTTTTTAAATTCTTATTAAAAAACAGGTATCTAAATAGGTACTAGGCATTATTTTACTACCAGACAAGACCAGTTGAAATTTTACGAGGTGAAAGACAGATTAGTATAAATTTAAAATTAATTTTGATTCAGAAATCAGATTAGTAACTTTTTTGAAGATGATTTTAAGAATTCAATTGGAAATTAAAATTAAATACAGAATTGTAGAACTTGCTATTTTTCAACTTGGTAGGTAGGTACTTTAGATTTTTTGATGTCGGTATTAGTACAAATAGGTAATATAAACCCTACTTATCTTAATTATTTTATTAGCACCAAAATCAAGTAGCCACTGCAGTCGAGAGAGCTAAACAGGTACAGTTTTACTACTTTTATTTTTAATTCTGAATGAGTACCTATACCATATTCATATTAATCATTATAAATCCTTAGGTGACGATGGCAGAGTTGAACTCAATAATTTCGGTAAGTTGAATATTTTTTTATTACTATTGATATTACTCCGTACATATCGATTACGATATAGGTACCCTACTTAATAAATTCCTTACTATCTAACTAGGATATAAGAGTAAGAGTAGACTACCTCAAATATTTTATCCAATTCCCTGCTAAAACTTATTTTATAACATACATACTTGGACATACAATGAAGATTCATAGTGTGTCGATGTCGATATTTCCAATTGCAATAAACTTTTTTCTTGCACAACCGAAACTCTATGAAATTGGATGAATTTGAGAAATACTGCTGGTAGAACTGTTTCAATCGATTTTTTGCTTGTTTTCTTGAATGATTTTTTTTCTACTTTTTTTTGCTAGACTTCTTTTATTATAGTAGTCACTTAATATAATCTCATTATCTACTGTGTAACTAGTACCTATATATACTAGTAATAGTGCTAGGACCTATACTAGGTATAATTGAAGTATTTTAAGTCTAGGACTTGTTTTGAGTTCAATTTATAAAAATAACAACTACGGAGTACTCAACTCGATTCTTGACAAGTTGAACTGCATTCTGCAATCTAGATAATTCAATTTACAACTTTTCAACTATTTTAACCAAATTTTTTTCTGCATTCTATTCAAAAAGCTTGCTTTAAACTTGAGTAATACTGCTATTAGATCTGAGATAGTAGGTATTTTTTGCAAAAATTCTGCTTTAAATTATCGTTAAAGTGCGAATTGGATTAATTATTTTAAGCTGAGTTTTGAAGGTTGTATCACAATATATACCTTAGTATTCAGTAATCAGTATTTAGGTGTAAAAGTTAATTTTATTATATCTCAGCATATTATTATTATTGTAGATACTTGTTTGCTCAAATTTGAAATAAAAAAATTTCCCTGTTCATCATCCTATACCTATGTAAATTGTAAGTTGCAAAAAGCAAATGTAATTACAGAGTAATTATTTATGATAATAACACGTTCATGATTATCTTTCTTATACTTTTTTTTTCCTCTTTAATTTTATAACTAATTTACTTTTCAAATGAGTGAACCTGAGAATTTGAAACCATACAAATGTACTAGTACTACATACTAGTACTAGTAGGTACAAGGCAAGCCCACAAAACTGGAAATAAAATTGTAAAAGCTCTCTAGGGGTCAATTAATATATGATTTTTTTTACCTTTTAAAATATTCAGGTTCTGGCTTTTCTGGCTGGTATTTTTATATTTTTTCCTCTCATAAATATTGCACATGAAGTGATTTAAATTCACTTTTTTTTCATTTTTTTTTGTTTGAGAATATATTGAATATACAGATCCTGAAATCATCGTGATCATGAATTTCAAAAGCTTTAAAAGTACTTATACTTTAGTAGCAGTATAGCACATGATCTCGAGGCTATAAATAAATCTCAACTTTCTTGAAAATCTTTAAAATCTTTAAAAAATCGCTTAAAATTACTTTAAAATACTTTGCTTTATTTTTAATTAACTATTCTAATCTCAAATTAATTGCACATGGGGAACTTTTTGTACTTGAAATGAGCATTAAAATTTTGATCTAATGCCAAAATTCAAAAGTCTTAAAAATTCTAAAAGGTATCTAGGTTTTCCTAATGATAACGATTGTCTCCTCAAAGTTCAAAGAGAACGCCAAGTGTCGTATTTGAATTCATTATTTCTAGGTATGTTTATCTTGAAGTTAAAATCCAATGCAATTAAAATAAAATTACCAGAAAAGTACATACACATACACCCAAGTATCTTATCTATATAACATTATAATAGTACCTAGTAAAAGACAGCAAGTATTTTACTTTTCAATGACTTGGCACCAAATTGACCAGTAGTTCTTCTCATAACAATGCACATGATACTGTTAACATCTGTCTGGCTTTAAAAATTCCTCAAGATACATAGTTATACATAGCTTAGCTATAAGGTACATACATATAGATAGGATCTTGATCTTATGGATACTTGTAATTTCAAATTTCAAAATAGGTAATTAATTTTTCCTCTCTCTGATTCATATCCTATCTTATTTCTCATCTCAATTACATTTTTCATTAGTTTTCTTTACTACTCCGTATGTATAAGTAGATACCAGAACATACTACATACATAAGATATAATACCTGACTATGTATCTGTGTATGAGTATTTGTGTTTTATCGGATTTTGATTTTGAATTGCGCTTCAAGCTCAATTACCAGAACATTTATCCGATTTTAAAAGTTTTGATTGCTGACATTTACAACGTGACTCGATTGTGAATTAATGATGTGCATCGATTCGATTGTGAGGGTGATGGTCTTCATCTTAATCACTTAACTATCGAATCGATAGATTCGATAGTAGATGGATATTTGCGATATTATAGGTTCAAAACTCCATATAAGTGCAATAATATGTATGTATAATGTAGGTACTTGTACTTATAGAACTAGAAGTAGTTAGTGAATTCAAGCAATGTGAAAGAAAATGATTGTTGTTGACACATGACAAATTTGAGATGACTCTTCAATTGAATATCTGTATACTCGTAGTCAAGTTCATTGTTAGTCTCTCCTCTAGTTTTTATCCTTGTTTATTTATTAAGTATGTATAGTTATGTAAGTACTATACATAGTTAGGTATGTAGTAATTGCAAAAAAAGCATAATCAACATGTACATAATAGGCCAAGTTCGTAATCAAAGCCAAAGCCAAAAAGCTGGTTTTTTTTTCTACCTTTGAAATGACAGGAATCTCAAGTCTCTTTTCATGTTTTTATCATCCTTTAAGTTTAAAGAATGATTGTCATTTAGAGTACGTTCATCCTTCTATCCTTACATGTATTTTAAATTTACCAACTTGTCCATTTGAAAATGTAGAGAAAATAGATATGCTGATACCTTAACTTATAGTACCGAGCGAGTATTACTGTGTTGTTTATTTGTTTTAAAGTATATGCATAAATGATGGCGAATCTAGTAGTAGTAAGTAGTAGACAGCCTAAACAGAATGTTATACAACTGCTTATTTTAATTTCTTCGAGCTTCTTCTGTCTACTTCTGGTTGCGACTCATTGTCAGTTGATTGTACAACTACTTTATTAATTAAAAAGTTAAAAATTTCCATGCTAATGCTTACTTAACAGTAGATACTAGGCTTAAATACAAGTACATAATATCTACTGCATAGTACATAGTAAGTAGTAAATAGTAGTAAGTATGTAGTAGGTTGTAATACGGTTTCACATTTTTTCTTACAGTACCCTACCTATATAAGTTAATTACATACTTAGCCAGGTTTAGTATAAGGCGAATGTTATGAAATGAATCATTTATCAGTTCATTTTGATAAGAAAAATCGAATGAATTATGTACTTACTATGAGTATAGGTCTTTAGTACAAGGCACAACACAGAATACAGGCTAATATTTTTCTCAAAATAAAAACGAAAATTATAGATAGAAATGTAGCTAAGCTCCATAGTTGTTCCCTTAATTGAAAAATTATGATTTGATGAGCATGATTATTTACTAATCTGTAGTTAGTATTAGACTGATCTTTATATGAGACACTTCAGACTTGGCTCAAAAACTCAAGTTTTTGAAATAAAAATTTATAAGGTACCTAATACAATATTTAAATTTTTATAAATACCTATCTAATTGATACTAATCGTAAATCATTCAATTTGAAATACTTAAAAATTTGAAAATTTTTGAAAATATAGATTTTTGTCCTTCACTACAGACTACAACTCTACTCTAATAAAATAGCTGATTCTTCTAACCTGATATAAGTATCTGAAAATAAGTTGTAGATAAGATTAAAATTCCTTATCTATCCATAATTAAAATTCTTAATACATTTAGGATACTAATCTGTAACGTAACATCTAATGCAAGTGAATAAACTTATAAATTACCTTTCTATACTCGTATATGAGTACCCTCTCTATATAAGTTTATGGTAATGTATTTATGATTTCCATAAAAAAAATAAGTCTTTAGTTGAGGTTTACTACCTTTTCCATTTACAAATAAAAACGTGTGTTATCTCAAGCTCAAGTATTTAAGTTTTAGGTATTTAAGATTTGTCTTTGGAAATAATCACAATCACAAGACTATAATGAATACCTAGTTATACTTTTTTTTATTCAATTTATTTCTTACCCATCATTCGGCATTTTTCTCTGCTCAGTCGGCGACCACTTTTATTTCTTTTAAACTAAAGATAAGTACCTACCTATACCTTATCTTAAATGTATTTCAAAAGGACTTTATATTGGTAGTTTTGGCTCGAAATACTCTGTAATCGTATGTACTGTGATGGTCTGTTTTATTTCTTAGCAAATAGTATTTGTATTCTTAATAGCTAAAATCCAAATGGGATAGTAAAGAAATAATTGTGCATGGTATGGTTTAACTATCAATACTTAGGTTAGGTAGTACTTTTAATAGTGGAGTTTTTATTTTCGCTCTTAACATTAACGAGTAAATTTTATGAAAGCGAAAATTTCTGAATAGTTCTTTATACATACATACTGCTAGTACTGGTACTGGTACTATTACTAACCATTTAAGATTAGGTATTATACTTATACATATATAGGTACTTATGTTTGCTTTGCAATTCACTTAAAGAGATCTCCCCTACCTACAAGATTTTATTTCTCTCATTCTGGGGCTGATGATGATGATGGTTAGTGCTCTGGGCCTAGTCGACGCAATTTTAGCTTTTGTTGTTAATGTTAATGCCGGCCATAAACCAAAATATTACGTGTTTATATTTATTGGTTGTTTTGAGCTTATGTTCCATGTATTTAGAATCTAGGAGATATGCATTCACTTAAATTTTACATAGTTACTTACTACAGACTGCTATATTATATACCTAGTAGTATTTCTCATTCATCAGTTTTAATAAGATTTATGAAGAAAAAACCATGTACTTTCTTGCTTTTCCACCCCTGGAATTAACAAAAAACTATACCTACCTATAGTACCTACCTACTATTGTTCATTTTATTACTTGAATAATGTACCTACATAATTATTTCGGTAGTTTAATTCTAATAACAACTTTTTTGTATTTTTGCAGCAACAACAACAACAGGGAATTCAGCAACTACTTGTAAGTTATAAACCTTTGAGTAATGGCAAATCATTAGTATTAGGCATTAAGTACCCTACCTATTCTATTTAGGAGATTAAAAATTCTAAATCCTTTTTTAATAGTTAATCAATGTAGGTATTTAGTTTAGTCCTTTGATTAATATAACAATATAGGAGTTAAATACACCTATAAAACTTGCTATTCAAGGTATCTTTTGATGTATGTAAGTAATAGAGCATAAAAAATTATACAAGCTTTGACTCGATTTTGATTTTGTGGTAAATTCATTATAAGTCTTAAAGGGTACAAAAATTGATGAGGTTTGAAAATACACATAATTGCAGGATTTACATATTTGAATAGAATTACATAGCTTGATTAGGTACCATATATATTACGTAATGTTTATACTTTCAGTAGTTTTGATAATTTTTAAAAATACAATAAAATTGATATCAAATATCAGTAGTCAAATACTACTATGACTATGGTACAGAGTCCAGACAGATAGACTAGTTTAATTTTAAAAATATTGATTGTTGATTACGTGATTCATTTTATATCCTTGAGAAATTGAAAGCAGATACTATCATAGTAGGGTACTACAGATATATAATAGTCAGAGTTTAAACTCAAATAAATAGTAGTAATATAATATTGAGAGTGTATTATGATATCTTTGACATTTTTGACATGGGATTTAATTTATCGGTTATTTATATGCTTTTTGTCCTCATTCATAGTATTTCCAAGAAAAAGTTATTTGTAGTAGTAGTACGTAGTACGGATATTCTATACATGTTTTGAATGTATTTAAACTATGAACTGATGTGAAACTAATCACTAATCAAATGATTAAATTTCACCCCGTTGATCTTGCAATGCAATAAAAATAAAGTTAAAATGAACTGATTTTTTTTGCCTCTGCAAAATGTCTCAAGCATTTGACTTTTTGACCCTTTAATCCAGAAATCGTAAAAGATTATATTTCTAATTTCTAAGCACTTTCATAAGTACGTATGTACCTACGTAATAAAACACAAAATGATCTAATAGTAGTAAGACTACTCGTATTTCCCTTACTTAATTGAGTCAAGTATAAAATAAGAGATTATTTTAAACCCTATAAAGTTAATGGTTGTTAGTAAAAGTAAAGAGCTGAATATCTAAAACTATCAAGTATTTGTAAGTAGGCATGAATTTACATATTTACTAAAGTACTAGGTATATGTATTAGAAATTTTTTGTTTGAAGGATATTTTAATGGGTTGTTTATGGAAAGATTTACTTTTTTATGTACATGGGTATTTATAGATTGTACAGGGTTATATACAGAGTTTCTTATGGAATACTATCGGATTAGTTAAAGTACATAGCTCACGTTCCAACAACTTACAAATGGACAAACATCCGGACAACTCAAACTCAAATAAATGATAAGCAACTTTATTGCCTTTTCAAATAGAGCAGAGTTCGAGTTATTAGAGATAACTTTTCCCCCCTAACTCGACTCTTGAAAAATCGATAGAAATATCCAAATGTACCCTACCTACTAGTAGTATTAGTAGTACAATAACTCGTGTAAGTACTCATAAATGAAATGTTTTCATTCTTTTAATTTAGATAAATACACACGAGATTATGAATTTACTAGTACCACACATAACATACATGCTAACGATACATACATAATATACCATACAGTCATACATAATGCTTACTATTTAGATACTGCTATTTAGATACTTAAGCAATTAGTTATTCTATATTTACTGAACAAGAATTAATTGTTCATAATAGTAAGTAATAGTGTAATCAAGATAGTTTTGAACTATATATATTATCATTCATTGACTTTAGAAATTGTATTAAATTATGATACTTATGATTATGGTGTTATTATTTTAAAAAGATGGGTGCTGGTGCAGGTGCAGGTGGTCCAATGCCTATGCCTGGTCATCCTGGTCTTAATCCTTTAAGTCATCCTGGAGTTCATTTACCACCAATGGGTCCAGGCGGCATGCCATTAGGATTTCCACCAGGTAAATACAGATCATTATTTAAGTATCTACAAAAGACTCAAAATTAATGAATTTTTTTAAAGGAGCCCTTCCACCATCAGTGAGTGGAGCTCCACCTCCACCTGGACATCCTTCCCTACCTCATCCTCTATCAATTAAAAATGAACCTCGAGATGAACACCGGGAACGTGATGGTGGAGGATCAAAACATTCTTCAGAAAGTGAACATATTAGAAATGTAAGTCATTTAAGAAATCTTGAAAGGATCTATAATTGTATATGGAAATTATCACATGAGAAAAAGAAAGCATTTCTCTCACATATTTTCCATGTTATTTACCTTTTGAATAAGATTACAGAATAAATTCTTTAGCCTGCACTATTTAGTGCATGCATGTATTAAGTAATCAAATATTTCCTTTTTATTTCGAATACTCGTAAAAAATGCACAAGAAATACTTGTAACAATTTCGATTGAGATTAAATTCATTGATTAGATTTAGCTTATATACTGTAAGTTACATACCTAATAAGTACTTGGTCAATGATACTTTTACACTTTTACCCTATTTTATGCATTCATTGAAAGCTTTAAATTAATGATAAACTGCAATTTTATAGATTTTGAAATGGGTTTTTTAACTTTAATAGGCTATTGTTTATTTTGAAATTAAAATTGAAATCAATAAGTAGGGAACTTAACTTTAAAAAACATAAATCACATCATAAAATGGATTTTTATTGTATTTTATAGCGTAATTCAATATCACCTTTGGAACGTGAGCGTGAACGAGATAGGGAACGAGAACGGGAGCGGGAACGGGAACGAGAAAATCGGATCCGAATGCGATCATCACCAAATTCTGAATCTGATGCTCATGAACTCAAACGAAGGAAGGAAGAAATTAAAGTCAATGTTCATGATCGTGGAGATGTACGTTATATATTTTTTTTTATATAAAAGTATTAGTTATAAAGAAGTTTCACTGTACTAATATACTTATTATTCTACAGGATAGCGATGGGGAGAGAAGCGACCAAGACTTGGTAGTTGATGTAAATGAGGTGAGATTTTTGGGAATTTTTTTTTCAAGTTTTCGAGAACTATTTTCGAGTGTTAATGACTTTTCTGTAAAAGAAAATGTTTCTTTTAATCGATGAAATTTTTCAAGTTAATGAAATGATTGATTAATTTTTGATTATAGGAAAATGGATCTCCTAGAACATTCGAGAAGACTAATGGAGATGTAAAGGATGAAAGTTTTGGACAGAGATCAGAGAGGCCTAGAAGCCGTAGTGGTTCTAGTAGTTCTAGATCAACTCCTTCCTTAAAAATCAAAGATGTGAGTATATCATGTATTTATATAGGTTATTATACAGTATACAGAATGCTGGTAGTAGTAATAACTACCAAGTAAGGTAAAGTATATTAACTTGGGTTAAAACTGTTAAGAGATAAGGATGAGAAAATCTTTAATTTTAAGAGCATATAAGCGTGCTCTGAATGTTTATAGATAATCTAAACTAAGTTTTTCAAACGAATCCAAACCTACTCGTATAGATAGAGAAACCTCTATAAGGTTTCATCAAAATCCCCATTTAAAATTCTGGACATGGCCAGCCCTGGAATCACATACCTTGCTTCTATCTCCATTATTTTAATAGGGAATCGAAAGAGAGAGAACATAATCACAAAATTATCTTTAACTTTTATTTGTATTTTTTCAAATGAAAATTGAACAGTCTATTACTCGTTTCAACTATGATAGTTAAAAGTATTAATCAATATAATAAATCTAGATATAGATGAAATTTTTAGCAAAAATTCGATAACTCGAGCAAAAAATCAATACCAAGATGACAAAATCTTGGCTTAAAAAAAAATTTTTTTTAAATCGTAATACTCGTATAGTTAATCCTAACCCATCTAACTAACTTGACCTGATCAAATTATAATCAGAATAACCGAACATTTCTTACAGAATTTGTGATATAATTTAGGAAATTTTTATCGATTTTGATCTGATATACTCGTAACGCCATGTGTTTATCCTTAATTAATTTGAAATTTTGAAATTTTTTTTAGAATGATGCCTCAACCCCCTCTGGAAAATCTGTGACTCCAAATCCACCTGGACGCCCGCCATTGCCATTTCCATACTCAACTCGACCAGGAGAACCTTCAATTCCACTGCCCCCTCATCTGCCAAATGGTGGGCCCAGTGTTGGCTATGCAAGACCCATGATGAACAACTTTGATCCACCAAGATCTCAAGCATCATCAAATGGTGGTAATGGAGTCCCAACACCAACACTCCCTTCCGGAAAACCGTATGATTCAAAAATTACAATTCATTTCAGAAAATTTCAGAACCTTAAAATCTATTTTACATTACAGAGCTTACTCATTTCATGTGTCAGCTGAAGGAAAAATGCTCCCTGGTAAGAAATTTTGAGCTAATTGCGACCACTAGATTGATTAATTCTTGAAATATTAAAGATTTTTAATGATTTTTTTTTCTAAAATATAGTCCCATTTCCGCCTGATGCCCTTGTCGGACCTGGAATCCCACGACATGCTCGCCAAATCAATACCCTGTCTCATGGTGAAGTCGTCTGTGCTGTGACCATCTCAAATCCTACTAAATATGTCTATACTGG